>JABVXS010000634.1:0-26402 GCA_013365335.1 Madathamugadia hiepei
TGTCGTTTCCGACTTTCCCATGTATGCCTCTCCCAACCCTTTCCAGGTCTTCTAGTGTCCAAATCGACATTTCATTCTCACATCTCAACGTCCTAGTACTTGGCTGGCGCTCCTTTCCCCTTTTGGTTCATTCAATGCTTATTGTTACAAATTTGAACTTCTTGTTGTTATAACGTACTTTACGTCGCGTTCATTATTTTTTTTCTTATTAACGAAGGTCTAATTACCCAAGTTTGAGGTTCACGTGCACTCAAGTAAAACAGTAACACATAGCTTTCTGCACGCACATTCGTTCCTCGAAGAAGCTCAACAGTCCCGTTCAACATCCGTAATGCACCAAGGAAAAAAAACAATAGGACTTCGACAAAAATTGCTTTCATACCCTCTATCCCTCAGGTTGGAAGCCCAAAGTCAAGCATTAGAAGATTCAAATATAAATTTCATTTCCACTTTTTGAGGTTTGAGTCTCTGAGGACTTCTAGCAACACATTTTTTTTCGTTCGTTTGCATAAAAAAAACTAATTTCAAGTTTTCCATTTCGCTGCATTGGCGTATTTCCCTATATTTTCTTCTCACCAATGTTTCCCGTCTATCCCTCTCCTACTGGGCAAACACTGAAAAGGATTTCATTTAGTTAGAAGCAATTAAAATTATAGTTATTATCTTGATATTCCTTATATTCTTGTCCTGTCGAAATTCACATTAATTTAATCAGTCGAAATTTCTGATTTATCCAATTTATTCAACATGATCCGGACAAATTTTTTTAATTATAAAATATTTGTATTTCAAGACAAATCGAGTTAAAATCCTATTTTGAAAAATTTTTAATGGTCAGATATCAGCGTAGAAATTTTTGAACAGTGGAATATTGTAAATATATCGAAATTGCATGTCTGTCTCTAGATGCATTGCAATATGTTAAATAAATATTTGGTGATAAATAAAGTTTGAATTTCAATTTCAAGTAATTCAAAAGTGTACACGCATTCTTTTGCAGTATTGTATTTTGAATAAACTGTAATATTAAGCCAATTGATTGCGCGGATTCATAGTGTAATGGATTAATCCGCATGTCGAGATTAATGCGATACACTTACAAGGGTCCAATCCCTAGATATGTTATCACCAACGACAGACCATAGCGACAAGTCGGTCGGGCAAAGATAGTCGCGTGACGAATAAGATGCAACAGTTTCAAATAGCTTGGCTGGAAAACCTCCGACAATGGCCGTATGAAAGGAGAATTCCATGCAAATGGCTAATAACAAAGGAGATGAAATGGGCAAGAAGTACAACAGAAATCACTTAGGATAAGAAGATGAAGGGATCGCCAACAGTCCAATGGCTAATAACAACGGAGATGGAATACAACAACTTGCATCTATGGAGCTTAACGAAGGCGCGATGCTCCACAGTAGCGAAACCTGCAACCCAGCGAGACAAACGCCAAGAAAAAAATTAGGCCAGTGGATTGTTTCAAACATTGGCCATTTGGTTTCCATCCGTTTCATTGTCATTTGTTCGCATGTTTTAGTCATTCTTTTCAATTTTCTCATTTCAAATATTTTTTAAAATCAAACAAAATTCCAAGTAAATTTAGGACACTTTAAAAGTACTCAAAAATACGGCACAAAGTTTCTGTTGTGAAAAAAATCTCGAGAAGTATAATTTTTTTGACAGTAAAGCGAGTCTATGAATGGTGGCTGATAATGATAGGTATTAATGGACTGATACAGTAACGTGACAATAATGATCCGGACAGGTGATCGTAGGTAGTTTACACTTGTTGGTTCGAAAAAAGTCGCCTAGTTGACAAATACTGACGATGATCGAGAATTGGGGAAGCACCAGAAAATCACTGGTCGTGTACTTATTCATAGCTTGAACAATATTAAAACGAGATTTGAATGGTCGGATTAAAAGTTTGGAAATGATAAAATATTTTGGTCTGACTTTTGAATTCTGAAATTATTTAGGCCGATCAATTCATGCCTGATTTCAGTTCGCTACGCATTTGGCCAACCAAAATCATAAATTTACCAAAAATGCGGGAAGTGCAGGAAGGGTGGAGTAGGAGATGTACAAAGGCATTTCCATATGACAAGGTGGAAGAGGACAGACGACGCAGGGCGCAAAGAGGTGGACAGAGGAGGAATACGGCTTTAGAGGTATATATGGTACGGGGTTGTTCGGTTGGGCAAATTGGTGTATTCTGCTCTGCCCACACCTCTTAATGTTTGCTCAATGCCAGAGAGAAGTATTTTGGTGCCGCGGAAGGATTACAGGCCACATTCTTACACACACACATACGCATACACACATACGCATACACGCATACGCATACACACACACATTGCAGGAGAACAATGACCGATGTGTAGAAATGAAGCACAGATTGGTCCGACTGATCTGTGGCCTCAATCGATACGGTTCGAACTAGGCCAAACATTAGTCGACTCTGTTCGATCTGTGTCAGTGTGCCTCGTCTGTGTGTGTGTGTCTGTGTCGTTGTCTGTGCTTATCCTGTTGTATGTTTATCGTCAGCATGTTTAACTGTATAGGACGGGCTGTTACTTCCTCCTTAGGCTCTTATTCGTGTGCGTGTGTGTGTGTCATATCTGAATTTAGAAATGAGGACGTAGTAGTGGTTGTAGTTAAGGTGAAACGAACTATCATCCATCCTGTCTTCAAGAATCCCATGTATGTATTGAAAGAAGAGCTGAAGGCCAGCAGCACAACTTTCCTTTTTTTGAATAGCAAATAGAAGTAACCGAAAGATGGCAGCGACTAAACGATTCTGATAAAGTAATAAACATGGTGTACTGATGACATATGCAATTTGCACACACTCTGCCAAGATGGGGGCAGGCTGTTGGACACTGCCCGTTCGGTACAGGTGAAGAAGCCTGTTTCACCGGTTGGTGCAAGGAGATTTTGAAGAGGGAAAAGATAACAGGAGCGTGTTGTAGGTAAGGGAGCAGTTAGCAGCAATTTGCCCTTTGCAGATATACTGGTGATGGAGAGAAGGCTGATAACTTTGTCCTTTAAACTTAATCTATGACGGATATTTTGATTCACTAACAAATGAAGCAGTCGAGACTGGGCATGGAGTTGCGGCTGTTGAAATGAAAATGATGTTGATGTCCATGCACTACTTGTCACTTCCATTAAATGCACCCGCAGCAGTTCACTGCATTCAACACATATTGAAATGAAAAAACATTGTGGTTAATTAAACTGAATGAAAGCATTTGGTCGAAAGTGTATAGATTACAAAACTGAAAAATTGAAAAAGTTAAAAAATTAAAGTTTTCATAAAAGGTAGGCATGGGTTCAAGGAAAAATCGATGAACTAAATTAAATGAGAGAAAGGAGATATGAATCCTAGAAGCATAGTTCTCCGGTGACTTGATTTCTTTCTTTTTTGTTAATTTTGTCCAGGACAGAAGTTCAAGTTTTTTCAGTACATGTATGATTTACCGCGCAGATATGCTTATTTCCTTCCTGTTGAAATAAGAAGTATTCATTGAACTGTCTGTCTAAATTTCTGGCAGAAATTCGAAATAGCATCAGAAAAGAAATGTGCTTTTCGCTGTGAGTTTTGGAAAAGTATGATCGAAAGTTGTCGTTTATCTAGATTGCATATAGTGTTATAATGGAAAAAAAAATGGATTTAAATATAATAACAATGCTATTATATAAGGAAGTCAAATGTAGTAGAAATCTCGTCAAGAAATTTAGTGTTTAGGATGCTTTGATATACGGATTTCGGGAGTTATTTGATATTGAATTCCTATATCCGATTATATGACTACTCATAGAACAAGGATCTAACTTGTAGGTTCAGTTTGGACGAATTTCTGGTTTAAACTATAATCTTTATCTTTCTAAACGCTTTTTTAAACATGAAAAGGTTCTTCTGGTGGTTTTTGGTGAGAGAAAGATATGTAAACAAATTTTTAACAAATTTAAAATCAGTAAAAGGTTGACATTTACTTATAAGCTTGCGTAGTTGTATACGCTGCAACATTCTCTCTAACAGTTCTGCAAATCACTTATAATGTAACCATTCACGGCGCTCTCTGCAGAATTTGTTTAGAATTACAGTAGCGTATTTTTGTATGAAAACACTTGCATGTAGTATGGTTATATGGAAAGGACAACTTTGTGATGGTATTTTCACTGCTTTACCTCCACTCAAGGGTTACTTTCATTTTCAGGCACTGGTGAGTCAGGGAAGTCAACGTTTATTAAACAGATGCGGATCATTCACGGAAATGGTTATTCCGATGAGGACAAACGTGCTCACATCCGCCTCGTGTATCAGAATATTTTCATGGCAATCCAGGCCATGATTCGTGCCATGGATACGCTCAATATTCCTTATGGCGATCATTCTTCCGATGTATTTATTTTTCGTATTTTACAGTCATGTGAGCTGGTAACAAAAATTAATGTTACGTCATTACCGCAGTTTCGTTGGATGAATAACGAGCGATTATTGTGAAATATGAAATAACATTTAAAATTCTGATTCATGATAAGAACCCATTTTGTAATAGCACAATTCACCACTGGCCACCTGCAACACCCAGGATCTTCTGGGTGCCTTTCCTCGCATTCGCTTTTTTTGCAACAAGTTCTTTGCGTAAGTTAGTATGAAAAAACTGGCTGGATTTTCTTCTAATTTCCAACAGAACAAAAAAGGAACTTTATTTCAGTTACAAGACAAAGCGAATGTAGTACGGGCAATAGATTATGAAAATGTGACTTCATTCGAAGAACCATATGTTAGTTATATAGAAGATTTATGGAGCGACTCTGGTATACAGGAGTGTTATGACCGGAGAAGAGAGTACCAGTTAACCGATTCTGCCAAATAGTAAGATTCTACTCATTTTACTTAAAATTTATAGTAGTCATCTGTTTTGGTTTCCATTTTTGTTCGGTATTAAGCACTATACTTCTTTTTTTCCATAACAGTATCAATTTGTGATCCCAGACAACATTGAAACATTTCGGAAATTCAAGTGATGATTCACTGCAATCTATGTTGAAAAGATGCTGCCGATTGTGTTCATTTAATTTGTTACTGATGATATTGTTCATGATATTAAGCAGATCAAACAACATTTACTTTTCTCATTACTTTAAGCTAAGTTAAGTTTTCTGCAGCTACCTGTCTGATCTGAGGAGGCTAGCATCATCCGATTACCTGCCAACAGAACAAGATATTCTTCGTGTTCGTGTTCCTACTACCGGTATCATCGAATATCCTTTTGATTTGGAACAAATAATATTCAGGTGATTTGCTCTTCTTTCATTTAGACCTCATTAGTTTATTAATGTTAAAATTTGGATTAAAATTTTTCAATAAGCCGTTGTTTAATTTTTTCCAAACCAATCTTAGTGAAACTAAGGTATCAAATGAAAAAAACATGCACAATAATTTATAATTCTAAAAAAAATCGTTGCAGAATGGTCGATGTGGGAGGTCAAAGGTCAGAACGGAGAAAATGGATACATTGTTTTGAGAATGTAACATCTATCATGTTTTTAGTAGCTCTTTCTGAATACGACCAGGTGCTTGTTGAGTGTGATAATGAAGTAAGTTTTCTTAACACAATCACTATTGTTTTGTACATAGTATATGTTAATTCAAGAAATCGGATCAGAAGTGCTGTATTTCTCAATCAATAAAAAAATTGGAAAAGGATTTAAAAAGTTCTTATTTTAGTCATAGGATGTGGAATTTGTAATACATTAGTAAGTAATAAAGACGGAACTTGACAGCATTTCTCTCTAATCTCATTGTAAATGTTAAATTTTTTTTGATATGTTCTAGTTTTCCTTCAATCAAATTTAGGTGGCAAAATGATCACGTGGACAGCATTTCTATTGTAAAATTGATTTGACGCTATGACTGAAAAAATAGGGACTTTAGATAAACAGGATTAGGAAGAGGATGAGTATCAGCTTTGGAAACTCTCAAAAAATGATGTTACTAGATGAAAGAGAAAGAAAGAAAAAAATTGGAGTTCAAAATTTCTCATTGTCATAGTGGTTGTCAACAAAACTTTTAATTTAATTGAGGACGAATTTCATACGGTTTAGACAAGACTGATCATCTGTCGTATGCGTCGATATATTTGATTTTAGAAAGATTAAATTGATGCATTGACGTTTATCCCTTTCTTACTGCAACTTTCTCGACTGTCTAGAGGTAGAGTCATGGAATAGCCTGGAGGTTAATGCCAAATTAGAAGTTTTATGAATAGATCACAGTGGTCTTTTAAATCATTATTATGACTCTACTGATCGTTTATTAAATTTCAGCGTTTGATTCTGATTTTCAACCGTTCTGTTCAGTAGCTTAGTTCTATATTTCATTATTACCAAGCGTGATTACACGAACAAGCAGTTGTTTGGGAAATGTTGTAGGAAAGCGAGTGCTTCAGAGGATTATATGATAGCTAAAAAAAAGGATGTGTAAATCCCAGAGTGATCAAGAAACATGAATGAACAATCAAAAAAATGAGCAGTAGTTCTATTATCGTGTTTAGGTAGGAAGTGTAAGGAATACGGCTAACCTCGGAAGTTCAAATTTTCGGTTTGGAAATAACAGACTTTTGTAAGGGATAGCCCGGGTAAAAGCTTTTTAGCTTGCTTAATAAGCGAAATTTCAAACATTGTTATATATATTTCAGAATCGTATGGAAGAATCGAAAGCATTGTTTCGTACGATTATCACGTATCCGTGGTTTACAAATTCTTCGGTCATCTTATTTCTCAATAAGAGAGATCTTTTGGAAGAGAAAATACTTTATTCGCATCTCGCCGATTATTTTCCGGAATATGACGGTTTGTTGTTTTAACTGTTGGAAACTAGCAGCACGTTCAATAGTATTCTTAAGAGCAAATAAACGTAGTGTGGCCAAAGAGCAAAAACAAACGTAATATATCTTTCTCTTCGTAATCATTGTCAAGCATTAACGTAAGAAATACCTTCTATTTCCAGTGACTTCATTAACTAATTTTTTGATTTGACCGTAAGTTGGAAAACTACATTTACAAGAATCAAAACTTGCGAATTGCATGATTTGCTGTTTTTACTTCGGGATTATTATAAGAATAATGCTGAGGCGGATTCATAGTGTAATGGATTAATCCGCATGTCGAGAGATTGATACGATACACATACAAGGGTTCAATTCCCAGATACGTTATCACCGACCACAGACCTTTGCGACGGGTCGGTAGGGCAAAGATAGTCGCATGAAGATGCAACAGTTTCAAATACCTTGGTTCAACAATCTCCGACAATGGCCGTATGAAAGAATAATTCTACGCAATAAAAATAGCTGCCACCTGGACGAAATGGGCAAAAAGTACAACAAAAATCACTTAAGATAGGAAGATAAATTGATCGTCTTCAGTCCAATGGCTAACTGCAAGAGAAAGTTATCATCTCTCTTTTATAAAGAGTTTCGTAATGTATCGCAACAACTTGCATCTATGGAGCCGAACGCACGAAGATGATATTCCGCAGTAGCGGACTCTGCAACTCAGCGGAACAAACGCTAATAAAAAAGAATCAGAATAATGCTATAAAAGTTATTTGTGAGAGATTAATTTTTTTCAAAGTAATTGTGTTTGATTTTTTCCTTTTTTCAGGTCCTTCAAGAGATCCTATCGCTGCACGAGAGTTCATTTTAAAAATGTTTGTTGATTTGAATCCTGACGCTGATAAAATTATTTATTCACATTTCACTTGTGCTACGGGTTAGTCGTAAATCTTTCGTTTATAAACAGTTGTGTTATTTGTGTCTTTAGGTTATAACTGTATCAAATTTCAAAAATCAGAAACAATTTTTCCAACTACAGTTTGTTGGAGGGATTTGCTCGGTAGTGATTAATAAGCTTCTAGTAGTGGTGGGTAAGAGAAGGAGGTTTGTTTGAAGTTGAATCTGAATTTTTTAAATTAAAGTTATCTTTAGACACGGAGAATATACGTTTCGTGTTCGCTGCCGTGAAGGATACAATATTGCAGCATAATTTAAAAGAGTATAATTTAGTATGATCCCGTGTTCACGATCATTATCGTTATCATTATCATCAGCACTATCATCATCTCTCTTTTATAAAGAGTTTCGTAGGTGTACGCGTGTAACAAATGCCTTTTCAATTATTCACTGCGATTACGTTCCAGCTTAATGTACTTGCTTCTGTTACAATTACTACTGCTTCTATTACTGCAGAGACCGCTGATGCTACTACTGCGATAACGGCTAATGCTACCGTACTATTACAGTACTGCTCCAATCATCAGTGTTATCACAGCTACTGTTTTAACTAGTAGTTCGGTGTTGCTTAACATATTTTTGTTTTTGTTTTGAAAAGAAGAGAAGGCCGAAGTGATGCATCGTTGGCTTTGGTGAATTCCCATGAATTGGGCAATGTAAGAGCAAACTTTTGGACCATTGGACATGATGTGTTCGATTTACCAGTCACCTTTTGCATATCTGTGATAACGGGTCATTAACGGTTCTTAACATTCGGTAGCGTTATCATTATGTGAAAGTATTTTGATTTTGTTAAATGTTTGTTTCCTTCCGTCGTTATTTGTTCTCCCTTTTCCTCAAAGTTCCCGTTAATGGGAAATTTTTCCAGCATTCTTCCATTTTGTAGGCTTTGAGTGAAAATGATATTAATTTCATTTTCTTCCCCTATCTCATTTCATCTTTGTGTAAACTAGTTTATATATTTTTTATTTGTAGCAATTGCGATCATTTTATATTGGAGTTTGAAATTTCTGCTGCTGAAAAAATTTCAAATTTTCCAATTCTTCATCTTTCTGATGCAGCTTTAAGTTATTTTCATTTCCTGTTTTTTTCAATAAGATCAGTGAAAGAACGGGCGAGTTACTTTTCAAACAATGAAATTTTTGAATCCTTTCTATGAAGATAAGGTTTAAAATTGATGCAGTAATTATTGCATGGTTGAAATTCTTGGTAGAACCTTTGTCCTATGTTGTACTTTCTTATTGATTTAATTTAATTTTACTATGTAAGTATCCGAGTGAAATAGTCCTCCATCCACTGTGAAATATTCTCTTTAAAGATTCGTAGTGCAACATCGTCTCAATTATGCTTGGCTTTAATATCTTGGACAACTTATCTTGTCTTTTATTCTTTCAATAGTGGTGTTTGCTCCCTACGGAATATTTGATTTTATAAAAGGATGAAAATTTGGTTTCTTGTGTAGTTGAAGTCAACGATGTATGCAAACAACATTTGAGTAAGGAGTGGAACAAGTGTCATGATGAGCTTTCTTTTCTCAGAAAACTCGGGGTTTCAGATTTTTATTGCAGTCTTTTGCATGTAAACATGATGTTCTCGTCCTCGCCGTGATTCAGCATCATCGACAATATCACTGTCTTTGTGACGAGAAGAGAGAAGCTTGAAAGGAATGTTTGTACCTGCTCATTTCATGAGGTACATTTTGCTAGTTTATTCCTGAAGTAAATCAATTGGTTCATTAATTCTTAATATGACGATAATGATAGTGGTTGTTTCGTTAATTAATTAATAAATTAAATGACCGATAATTATCATCATTTTATTCTTATTCCTGTTATCCTGCTGCCGTTTCGGTTTTATTTTAATTTTTTGTTTTCTGTTAATTACTAAAAAGTAATTGAGTAAAGTTTGTGAATGAAACCTTTATGAAGGGAAGTATTTCTCCTTGTCCTTCACTATTCTTTACTGCCTCGTTTCGAAGAGAATGCTTTTTCCCGAAAGCTTTTGAGTCTTTTTTTTCACAAACAAATTTTTCAGTGATCGATTTTTTTTTATTTTTTTACTGTAAACTTCCCGTTCTTCACCATTCCTTTTGTCAAGGGAGAATTGAAATTAAATTTCACTAATAGGCTGTACGACATTGATGTTGTAATTTCTGCAAATCCCTGCCAAAAAAATTGGTTTTTGTTGAATGATGATGAGATTGTACGAGATTTTGTCGTGTTGTTCAGGAAACTGCATCTGGAAATGAGGCGCCCCATGGGAATGGTAACAAAGAATTGCATTCAAAAATTGGGAGGAGAGGTAAAATAGGAGAAAGGGAGGGAAATGGAATAATTGTGTTAAATTTCATTTGGTTTGAGTTATCAAAACTGGAAAAAAAAGGACACCGCCCACAGTTTGTACTTCAGTTTTCTCTCTCTTTCTTCCGTGATTGCTTCAAATGGAATTTAACTTAGGCGCTATTATCAACTGACATTCTTTAATTTTTCCTGGAAGTCTCCGCATATAGGTGCAATTTTAAGATTATACGCTGTATACTTTTCCAGAGCAGTAATTCATTTCCCACCATTCATCTTTTTCACTAAATGTCACCATATTTTTCGCATCTGACACCCTTTGTCTCGGTTCGTCATATTCATGTTTAATTGCTTAACTAATATGGCTACGTTTCGTAAATATAAGTAATTTTCTTCCATTGTCCATTCATTTCTTCATCTTTTTTTTTACCTAAATTCATGGTTACCATTCGCTCACGTGCCATTTCATCGTTTTTTTTTTTGTCTTTTATTACCCTCAAAATCCTTTGATTTAAGGAAGTAGCACTTTCTTTCAGTTTCAGTTTTAAAGTCTCACTTTAACAATTGCCAAAATCATGGAATTGTTAAGTGAAACTATACTATTCAATTTGTTCAGAAAATTTCATCCAATAGGACTATTCAGGAATATTGAACTTTTATGATAAAAAGGTTAAAATGGTGATTTACCGTGAATTTTTCAGTCATTTCAATTCACTATGCATAATCTGAAATCCTTAACAAATCCTGATCCTTTATATTTAATCCAGTTGTTGTGATATCGCATTTACCACGCATAATTACGAATTTTTACTGAGCCCTCTCGTTAATTTTTTCTTTCTTTTCTATGTTGCAAATTCACAATATATAATGTCTACAACTTTGCTGTTTTTCATTTCTCATTTCATGGTTTGGACAAGAAAAGAGTAACTTTTCTTTTGTCATTTTCATTTCGCTACTATTATTTTTTATTATTATTACCGTTATTGTAATAATAATTATTATTGTTATTTATTATTACTACTATTTGCATTAGTAATTATATTATTTGACTATATATTGCATAAACGATCTGACATTACTTACCGGAGACATATATCACTGAGCCACAAAATGGACAGAAATGAAAAAACTACGTGCAAATTCAATCAAAAAGATAGCGATTTCATATCAAGAGGTTTTACGGTATTAAAATTAATGAAAAATGAAAAAGGACCGAAAAAAATGGAAGAAAATGAGAAAGGTGATCTAATTTGTCTCGATCGTGAGCAGTTGATTCCCGACGACACCTTAGTGACGGTTCGGTCGGGCAAATCTAGTCAGAATCGCATGAATGCTAGGGCGTACTTCAACGATGACGTGTATGGACGATACCTGGTATATGCGAATCATGAGCAAGGGTTTCGGGCTTATGGACGACGCAGAGAACTGTGACGTGCAGAGGATGCTCCCCAGTACTGGACCATGCAACCCCGTGGGACAAACGCTAAGAAGAAAATCAATGAAAAAATGGACAGTGTTTTCCTTGATTTTTTATTATACAATACTGACGGTTGAAGCATCATAATCGCAAGAAAGTTCCGATGAAGGGTTTGAAATTCTGGTTAACATTGTTTACGGTATATCCAATGCCTTCAAGTGAAACTAGGAAACCGTTACATCTCCGATACACTACTTGATTGAAAAATGCAGCGAAAATCACGGTACACGCCTATTCCTTCTTTTCGATTAATTTGTCTGGAAAGAAGAGCATTCCGACCATCCGCCAATGATACTTCTGTTTCCAATACTAGAGCATTAACAGGGAAATTTAAAAGCACTGATACGTGCGAAATTCGAAGGCAACATAACTCGGATCTGAGCCCGAAATGAGGGCTATCAAGTACTCCTACCGATATATATGATGTAACCATTAAACCAATGCGATGGGCAAGTAGATGTTATCAAAACGTTTATAGAAATATCACTCAACAAAAAAAAAAAAATGGCGGATGCAGTGACAACGAATTCCGCTTCACGCCACTCTAAGAGAGTGACCACATGGTTATATCACCAACAAAATTTGCATTCTGACATTATCAGTAAATTAAAATAAAATATTTTCAAAAGCGTAATTTGGTGAAGAACCATCTATTTTTGCCGGTTTTGTATCGTTCTTCAAATTTTCCTTTCACTTCCATCCGTGCTCGTCGTTTTTTACCAGGCTCTTTTAAAACCTCCTTGTTGACCAAATTTTTATCTAATGATACATCGACCGAATACCTAAAAGTTAAACATGACAGATCGTACTCATAAATTTTCACACAAATATATTTCTAAACAATTGGATGATAATTAAATTTCTTCACTTTTGCAGTTGTGCAGTTTTTCCCCAGTCGTCAAGACTGCAACAGATTGATGATGCGTGGTAGGACGTTTCTCATTTCTCAAAATGCAGTACAAATGACAAACCAGAGTATGCCATGCTTCAATCCAGGTGTCAATAATTTTAAAAAGTTACGAAGTCGAGCAACAAATCACGACTCGAAAGGAGCAAAATTAAAAATGCACTATGCGTCAGAGTTAAAAAGCTTAGCTCACACAGAAAATCAATGGATCTTTTCGGGCAAATTTGCTCATCATTCGCATGTCTTTTGAATATAATTCGATGCTCGAAAAAAATATCAAAAATTGCAAACACAGCGTAAGAGTGAACGAACCGAGTTGGGAGTAAGTTGGAATAGCTAGCAATACGAACGAACGGGCGCAATTTGCTTCTACTCTTGATTTTTTTCTTACCCATTCGTTTTGTTACCTGGAAGTGCAACCGTCAGAGATAAACAGCACACATTATACAATTTGGTAATTCCAATTAAAGTAATCACAAATCCCTCCATTACACTCGCTAAAAGACCTAATATATTATTAGCTTACATTTTCATATCTGCTTTTACTCAGCAAAGAAGGAAATGTATAAAGTCATTTGAACAGCACAGGAAAATTCATTTCTAGTGTTGCCGAAGATCTGGAACTAGCATATATGCGTCAGAGTTAAAAAGCTTAGCCCACATGGTAAATGAATGGATCTTTTCGGGCATAGCTTTCTCATCATTCACATAACTGCTGTGTTTAAAGGCCAAATCTATTCATAGATACTCAGATTACCTGTGAAATCTTTCTATAAACACTCTTCTCAACATTTTGTTATTGGTGTGTGAAATTCGAGCAAAAAACCCATAACATTAGAAAATGTTGGCTTACTGCTTTTTATAAGGGCAAAAGTGCATGTGTGACTACAAAATATCCTAAAAACAGAAATTACTCAACAGAGTTAGTAACAAAATTAAAAATTTGCGTGACTGAATTTAAAATAAACGAACCATTAATGGATATTTATCAATGCCAGCAATTAAAGCGTGACTGTACGCACGATCTGCTGATCCCTCGTCATATGCTTTTACAATGACCGCTTTCCGACCAGCAAAACGTCCACCTAACACCAACACCACCTTCCCGGGTTTCATTATTTTCCCCATTTTAGGAACACCTACCCTGAAACTACCATACCATCAAACACTACAAATACACTAACGGTTAGCATAGAGCTCACGCTAGCGACACACACACAATAATAAAAGGTAATCAAAAATCCACAGACACCGCCACCCCTCTTAGAAGTCTTACATGCCCTACCTAATAGACCAGCTCTACTCGATTACGAACCACACTCATTATCACACCTACTCACCCACAATGCAAAACCGAATCCCACGTGCCGTTGACCCATTCGCAGGCACCCTACCGCTTGCAATGCGTCTTCATTATAAGTAGGGATTTCAAACGATTTTCATATCAATCTCACTTGTTCTCTCAGTGAGTGAAGTTTTGAAGAAATTAGGATACAAATATATTACATCTCACAATCGCCGGGACCAGAACTGTCAAAAATGCTTTAGATATTAAATGCAGTCTAACTTTTCAAAACCAGCTCTCATTATTGTAACATTTTCAGTTTTTCAAATACAACGAAGGAACCTTGAAATTTTGCGATTAAGATTTGAACAAAGTACAACGCAAAAATTCACAATTTATCGAACATAGAATGACAACAATTATCAATGTGCTCAATTAAAGACTCATCAGTTGTACTGAAATTCAAGAATGAAACGGAATTCGTCCGTTAGGTATAATCCTATCAGTACCAAAATTATTCGAATGTTAAAAGTTCTGTACTTTTCCGCAACCAAATAATTGCGTCACTGACAATTTTAGATCAGTCGACAAAAATCCTTCGTAATTTTTCTCGTTTATTTTTATTGTGATGTTTCTTCGTTGGTCGAATCTCATTTCCCTCTCCCGACATCGAATTCGGCACAGAACGTAAGGAACGAACACGAAACTGACTACTCGAACCAAGAAAAAACTGTTTATCTAGTAATTTGCTTGATGGTTTCACGTCTTGCAACAAATGACGTTTTTCAAGCTGAAACCGAATGAAGAGAAATTTGCATTCAAAATGAAGTTCCAAAAAATATTTAAAACTAAAATTTCACGCCAAATTTGCTATGATATAATAGAATGAATGTGCACCCACTTGTTGCATAATGCCTCTATTTGGCTTTGATTTGACTTCATCTAAAACATCGTAAGTTATCTTATCAAACTTCTCTTGAACAATGTTTGGTGGTGCAGCAACCCATTTCACTTTACCATTTACAACGTCTTTCAGCACTAAACGTGCTGCTCGTGAACAATCAGCAACGCCGGCCGATGACATATAACCTGTAATTAAAACCCTTAACACGATAAAAGTTGAAAACTGGAACAGAATTTATTATCCAACAAAATATTGCCTGTAATACATGTCAACGAAAAAAGAGATGTAACTAGTAATGAATAAAGTTAGAAAGCATTGCCACCTCTGAAACATATCAAGGAATACAAGTTGCTCGCTTTTTAGAATTACTCTCTAATTAATGTAGATTCCCAATCATGTGAAAGAAGAGCGCTTTTCACGAAAATTTAAAAAAATTTACCTCTAATAAATGCGATTGCCGTAAGAAGATCGCGTGCACTGAGCGGCGTTTCTCTATCACTATCATCATCGTCGTTGTCTATCAACAGCACCGAATAAATTTTCTCCATGTATTTTCGCGGAACCCGAGTCAACAATAATTCTATAGGAGATATGTACTCGCGCATATGGTCAATCGAAAGGATTCCATTCAAAATCATTTCACTTCGGCTTAGAGCAAAAGATGGCATAACAAGTCCAGGACAGTCACATAGAGTAAGCTAGAAACATAAACCACGAATTATATCACTTGAAGATTTCGTTTTAGTTCTCTTATGGCTCATATGACAAAAATTTTCAATGTCTTTTCGTAACTTGAAAAAGTGCTTCAGAAATGCTTTTATCGACGAACTTCTCCGAGTAATTTAACTAATTTAGAAGTTTAAAATGATTTAAACTCTAATTCGCTTTAAAGTTATACAATACCTCCTCATCAACCACCACTGTCTGAAGGTGTCGCGTTTTTCCAGGGGTAGCGGATACTGATACTTTCTTCTGATTTAAAAGTTTATTTATCGTGGAACTTTTACCAACATTTGGGTAACCAACCATTCCAACAATAAGAGGCTTTCCTATTTCACTTGTCCGGACATGACCTCGAGATTTAAAAAATGACAGCAGTTCCTAAAAAACAGCTAACTGAAAGAGGAACTGTTCAAAACGTCTTACATTATCTTGAAATTTTAAAATTTCTGAAAAGAATTCGATTCAATTAATCAACAGCGATCCTGGTAAACTGCCCACAACTACGCTAAAGCCAATACACAAACGTACATTAACCATTTAAACTCAACAAATATTTTCCAGCATCCTTACTTAGTATTAAACTGTCTTGCTGCGACAGATTCCAACTGCTCGATAAAAAAAATAAAAACATCGCTCTGCGGAATACATTTTGGAACAGGAAAGTTCGAATCGATTATAAGCTAAACAGGAACACTTAACAACTAGGTTGGCTAAAAAGAGCTAACCTCAGCATGGCGTATAATCGGAACTTTTTCTTCCGAAGCATTAATATTCTGTGACAACTCTTCGCCAAAATTATTCCACTGTTTTCCAATACCATCATATCCATTTAAACTACTGGATGATTCATCGCAGTCCTGTTCTCCACACTCTGTTTCCTCTCCACTTTCATTAGAACTGCTAGTTGATTCACTCTCGTTATGTTCATTCACCTCCTCTATATTTTTAATTTTGTTTTTGACAGTTTCTGGCTCCACAGTTGACCTGTAACAGATATTTTCAATTGGTTATACCCGATGTTAATTTAAACTCTGAAACTTCAGAGACTTTGAATAATTTTATTTTTAATCCTAAAATTTACCAAAAAACAGCGTCGATGTTGTTTTCCAAAAACCACTTCCTCCACAACTCTATCTGCTTACTCGATAACAAATCTGCTTTGTTGATCAAGCATATGCTTTTCTTCGCAGAATCACACTCCTTGATGTACGCCTCCAGATCCAAACTTCGAAACAGCAACGGATTACGAGCATCAAGAATCTAATTGAGATAAAATTATGACACTGTACTATCCATGTTAAAAAAAAAACTAAACATCGATAAGAGAATTTACAGTCCACAAGATAATTCAAAATTTTCTTAAGATAAACTAACTTGAACGATGATATCACTTCGATCAATGACTCGCCAAAGTTGTCGCCAAAGCTCCAGGTTTCTTTCAAATGGAGTTAATACCATGCCATGGCACTGAAAAGTTGTCAGTGTCAAAAATACAAAATAAATCAGAAACTGTACTATCAATATATTGCATTATAAAGTGTATTATGAATATATTTCGATAGCAAGAAAAAATCTACCTCCTGCAATTCAGCAAGATTCTTACGCCATTCCAGAAAATACTCATTTTCCAATCGTGTTAAATCATCCGCCGTTTCCCATTTATGTTTTGGGGGTCGACGAGGAATTCGTAATCGGTCGCCGTATTTTTTATATAGCTCGTCCAACGAGCAAGCAGAATTTATAGTATTTACAATGACTTTTGAATTTTCCCTCAAATTACACCCGAATTTTCTACCGAAAATACAAATTTTGAAGTAAATATACGACTTTGATTCTAAAATTTGCTTAAATAAAGACGATTGAACATAGTAGGATCTTTTTTCTCAAAACAGTTTTTATAGTTACACACACTTTTCAGTTCTTTCGTGTCTATGACAACATCAAACTAAAAGTCTGTCATACTTCATTTTTTTGAATCATAAACAAACTGACAAATCCAGCATGCGAAATTCCCCTCTTTCAGCTGCAAAATTAGTCCCAGCAAGTTCCGCCTTCGCCAAAAATTCTTCCAGGCCGGTTTCGTCGGTTATAGAGTCAATATTTTGCACCATATTCTTTAAAAATTGTCATTCACAAGAAGCAATAAAATTTGAACGGTAAAGAAAGCAACCAAGGTATTGCTATCTCAAGTTATGTTACATATTTAAGTACCTCAAACGTTGCCAAATAACTTTCAATATATACTGCCTCTATTCACTGTTAGAAATCGATCTAGGTTCTATATACGTTTACCATCAATCATAAATACACCATCTTATCTTTTTTCTCCTGAACTAAAATCAAACATTGCAAATTTGAATTAAGTTAAACCTTATCCATATCAGCAAAATTCTCTGCGTTATAAGCTTGCTGTCTTTTCCGATATTCCTTACGTAATTTTTCACGTTCATTTAACAAGCTGTTTCCCAGAAAACGATTTACACCTGTTGGTTTTTTGTTTTTTGCACGACGTTTCGTCATTCTTCCTGAAATAAAAAATATAAGCAATAAATGAGCCCAAAAAAAGTATTGGACAACACTAATCATGCACGCAAAGGCCAAATAACTTGGACAACACTAATCATGCACGCAAAGGCCAAATGACTTCCATAAAATCTGTCTTAAACTTACCTGATAATACGGATTCGAGGTTTAACGCTTAAGCCCCTTGAAATTTAATTTCCGTCCTGATTGATAACTTAATACCGTTTCCATCGGAATGATAGCTGCAGTGATTTTAGCATAGAAGAAAGAATGAGGATGCAGAAGAGGAATTCTCCAGAAGCGAATGTCAAAAACAAAGAAATGAAAAAACTTTGCCAAAGTTTTAATTCTAAAGCCCCAGAAAAATGAGCCACTATGAAAATGAGGATCCCAAGGTTTAGCAGTCATCTTAGCTTCCCATTTGGAGATCGTTCGTTTCCACATTTCTTGTTTTCATTCTGTTCAGCACTGTGTAAATAATGATCAAAAAAAAGTTTATCTGGACATTCAAGAAATGTGTGTTTTTATGCTTGTTGCTATCAAAATGAAAGATGTAAAAGAATTGTTCGGAAATTCTCAAAAATCAAATTTTGTTGGATGGAAATGAAAAACAAACTTGCTTGAAGTTTATACTTTCCAAAGATTACTCGGGAAATTTCAAAACAATGAAAATAAAGGCAGTAAGAAAAAATCGTAGAATTGAAACCTTTGAGAGGAATTTAACTGAACTTAATAGGATACTGTAGAATTTATTTGTTCGAAAATTGTCTGAAATGCTTACGGTGTCTTTTTTAATCAAAAGTCAATTAAAATATTTATACAAAGTGAGAAAAGTTTTTTGAGTAACAATTAGCTAAATTAAAACAATTTACATTTTATTAATGAGACTTTTCAAAAAATTAATTGAATTTGCAAATATATTTGTTAGATGAATGAGATTATTAATGAAGGCGGAGAAAGTGATGAAATCATTGTTGTTCCCTTCCTCACCATTTGCCATATTCGCTTCGCCAATTTTAACTTTCCTGAATTTACAGATTGTGAATAATTGAAATTCAATTTACCTTCCACCACAAGCTCCACTGGTTGTCCCGGAATGAATTCATCTGGTTGTTTTTTTTTTTTTTTTCATTTTTTCAAGTTATTCTTTTTGTTGTTTTTGTTGAAATTTACTTTTTTGAAATGTTTGTGAAGCTGGACAAGTTGCAATTCACTTTTTTGAAATGTTTGTGAAGCTGGACAAGTTGCAATTCACTTTTTCTCGCTTTTGAAGTTTATATAAGGAATGGAGGAAGTTCTGCTTGCATTTGTGATGTTTGATGTTCACAATGCTCCAATCATTTCGATCGCAATAATGAATACAAGCAATCACATCATTTCACAGTGACATAATCAAGCATTACAATTCTCATCTATAAGCTTAAGAGTTAGCAATAATTCCATGGAAAATGAAACAGGTGAAAGATAAAAACTGAGACTGAAAAGGAAAATTTCTCGAATGAAATTTAATTTCCAAAATTTAAAAGACTGAAAATTTCGATGGATAAATAAAAGTGAAGTGAGGTAATGTAATACTGCGGTAAAGTGACATAACAGAACTTTTAGTTTTTACAAAGAAATACAGGAATTGCTGTGAAAAGTCGCGGTTTGAAGGTTGTTGATATAATTGTTGGCGGGGATTTCTCTCTTGGGTAGCTCGAGCTCGAACTTGGGTAATTAAACATTTATTCGTGTAAGATAATAAACAATAAACGCGTTAGAAATACGAATATAGTAAAACAGGTAGTAATAAATGCAAATTAATTGAATTCGAGGTAGAGCTGGTTGAGGTAGCCGTCGTCGGAGCGGTAGGGTCGGTCAATTTCAGTTGTGAACTGATTGAAAGGGCCATTCTTGGAGGAGAATGCAAGTTTATATGCAATTTGTTCTATTGGTGTGGACCAATCAGATCGCGACACTTCATTCTTGACCAGTTGATAGGCAGAAGTATATCATAGATTCGACATTGTGGCGCCTGGTAACCTTGACAGGAGCTTATCATACACCTCGACATTGTGGCGCCATTTCGATCCTTGTACTCGAACTTTGCCATTTTGGCGACAGGAATTGATATGATTTTTGAAAGTATTGGAACAATAAGTGAGAAGAAAACATTTGAAGAAGTGGAAAGGCAAGGAGAAGAGAAAGAAAGTTTGCTCCTCGGATGATCGAATGGTCGGATGATCGAATAATCGAATGACTGCTTAGTCCACATGTGATTAACTATCGCTCATTCATTTATTTATTATCAAACAAATTAGTATTTTCACATTTTCATGAAAAAAGGATAACTATTGCGGAATTATTCATGGTAATTTTAATGAGGAAATGAGTTAGTTCTATGATTGAAGTGGAGATTAATTGAAATTATTAATTGGCAGATTAGGTGAGAGATGATCGTGCCAATGGTCGCAATACAACTCATTTTAAGCCACAACAGAGAGCGTTCCGTTTCTGTCGTCCTTCAGTTCTTTTCATTCTCAAAAGGGAAAAAGGTAAATTAAAAAAAGAAAGAAAAGAAGGAGTGAGTCTCTTAAATTAGTACTTCTCCATCACCTTATTTAATTCATAAAAAATAATTGAAATTAAAGAGCAAAAAAATTAATTAGCAAAATTAAGCAGCAAATGAAATGTGATTTGTTTGATAACAGAAAGGATATTACTGCTGAGTTCGTTGCAGTTTCATCGCTTCATTTCTTTCACCCGCATGATAAGGCTGATGTTCCACGCCCTCCTGGATCCAATTATTCTTGTTCATTTCTCTAAAGAAACTGACCTTTCATCTTTAAACTCCTGATTTATCCGGAAATTCGAAAATTAACTCGTGAAAAACAACCTGACTCGAAGATCAGCACGAAAGGATACTGTCATCCCGTCGATCATATAATCTAACAGCATACCCCATAAAGTGACTAGATAATCTACGTTGAAACATGGTGAATTTGATACTCCGAATAATCTTCGAACCCTAATATTACACTTTGAAATTAATTAGAAAACATTAATTAATTGCTTTGTTCAGTGGGACAGGACGACTAGAATAGAATAGGTTGAAAACTTGTCGTAAAATGATAAGAAAAAAAGTGGAAGAAGCTAAACCAACAAGGCCAATTACCTAAGGACGATCTAAGTAAGTGGCGGTAAAAGCAATTTGAATGACCGAACAACTTTATCAATTTGAAATTAGCAAATCTGTAAACAAAGATAATAAACTGATTAAAGAAAAGGACCAACTTGGCAATAATACCACTCTTTTCCAAAGTTTTTCTGAAATGATACAATGTACATTCACGGAAAACTTGCCAGTATTCCGGCTTGAAATCCACTCTTTCCTAAATTAATTTTTTTATTAATTTCATTCAACCAAGCAAAATGAAAAAAAAATCAATAAACGTATGAGCAGAACCCAACCAATTCAAATAAAAAAAAAGAGAAAAGAATTAAATGGATGAGCTAAACAGACCACAACACACACACATACACACACATACACACATACACACACATACACACACATACATACGCACACATACACACATACATATATATATATATAGTAATTTGGAGTAATTTTGGGTGAATTAAAATCGTTTTAAATTTTGAATGAAATGAAACCTTTAATTTGCCGTGTACATGGCCAAGGTTGGTTAACAATGGATCCATTTCATTTAAATCTTCTATAGCATTAATTGTACTTTCTATTGCCTAAAAAATTTTTTAAATTCGCTTATTCGAACTTTCCACTCTCAAAACTAAATTAATAAATTTCTACAGAATTTTTTAAGCCTCAAATTCACTTTGCATTATTTTATCACTTAAAAAAAATTTTTGTTCTCTCGTCATATTCAAAATTTTCAATTAACATGGAATGAATCCTACCGTAATTTATTTCAATTTTACTTTTTAAATTACGAAAGTTCATTATAAAAAGAAACAATCAATAAATATGAACAAAGTGAATTTTTAAATTTTCTTGTATTGAAAAAATTCTGAAATTACCTCTTACCTGCATAAACCGCATTGAATGAAATTTGATGAAATCGCTATCTTTACTTGAAGTATAGGTAAATGGAAATAGCTGAAATATTGATCGATTCATTTATTAAACTAATAACTTTTTTTTAATATTTAAAAATCTATTTTTGAAATTAATTAATAGCAAAAAAAAAAGTTGCAAATAGTGAGGAATCATACAAATTTCGTTTCAGGACATTGCTTAAATATCATTGCAAAGATGTCGACACCAATTTTCTGGACATTTCCATGGATGATTGTCCAGGATTCTTGCAACAGCTTCACATCATCCTTGTGGAGATTTCTCAGTCCACCCCTCACATCCGACCGGTACATTATTCAATTCACTAACTTCAATCATTGAATGAGACCATAGTCGAGAAATTTTTTAAACATCATTGTTCGAATTTTTTCTTTTCAAATTAAATGAAACTTTATTTCAAATGATCAAACTAGCATCGATGCTTTTTTTTCCAAAAGTATTTTAAAACGTGAAAAATGTCTTTTTCACTTGTCATTTAATTTTATTGAAGCTCAAAAAAAAAAAAACAATCAAAATTTGGAAAATGAACTGAGCCTTTGATGACTTATCCCTTCCACCAACAACTGCAAATGTAATAGATATCCGTTGAAAAAGATGATAATATGGAAGGAGAATAGATGAAGTCTAGGAATTCATTCCCGCATGAATGAAAAACTTTTAATCAGAAAAAAGAAAATTAAAAAAAAAAAAACGATGAACTCAAAATGGAAAATAGGCTTCTTAAGAGAAAGAGAGGGCTTAGTGAAAACACTTTTATATCATCATGCGGCATTGACAAGTGGGATCGGTGGGAATGAATTTTTAGCTTAGTCAGCTCAGCCATGGGTTCTGGCTGAAGTACATTTTCTCCTGTTGCCCTTTCACCTATCAGTGGATGGAATCGAAATAAATCTATCAGTTTGTTCAATGGGATTTCGATGTTTCCTTGCAATCGTCATTTTCTTTTATTGGAAAAATTGCGAAACTTTCAATGGTACTTAGCAATGAAGCAGCAATCAAATTTCAACTACGCGGATAAATACGACCTCTATGCCTTCTGCTTGTCCCAGGCATTTATAAAGCACGTTGACTGCCGGAAGTAATCTCATCCCAGCAACTTTCCCCGGTATTTACAAAATAGATTGGCTACCCGGACATATAATACCATTGAAGGTAGCAGTAAGTGGTTTTTAGTGAAAGAAAAACAAAAAAAAAAAAACGAAATAAGTACAGTGTCACAATGCAATGTAACAAGGCACTAATTGCTCAAGCCTTGTTTTTTCTTTTAAATTTAGAAGTAAATTGAAAGTTTAATTAAAGAGAAATGAATATTTGATTTCTTCATCATAGCGATCCATTCAATTTATTAGTGGAAAAAGAGCAGAAAAAAAGAAATAATTAAGTGTCACAATGCAGTGAGCGAATTGTAAGGAAATGAAAATTTTGATAAACAAAGAAAGTGATCTTGTCACGTTGGACGATGGTTCGTTCACCTTGTATGAGCTTTAAATATAGCCTTAAAGACTAATTAAAACGTTGAAGTCATGCCGTGAATCATTTCAGCAGAAAAATATTATTGAAAAGTTTTTCTTGCTTAAATCAGTCAGCCAACTCAAACTTGTAAAGTGAAAACATCTTTGAGGATATGAATGACATACACATGCACAGGTAAGTCTTGTAGACAGCTATGACAAGGTGAATCCTCACATTTGGGGTTGTGCAAAAAGAAAAACAAATTCGAAATGCAATGAAGACATTCGAGAATTATCACTTTTTCTTTCTAATTATAATTAATGCTTGACAAATCGAATACAAATTACAACCTTATGTGTTTATCATTCGTAATGGACGAACTTCGAGCAAATCTCCTTTACTTTGACTTTTCGAAGATCAAAAAAAAAACCGGAATTTCAGGTGAGTCGTTTGAAAGAAGGTACTGTACTTCATGACTATGAGCACTGATTCCTTTCACCTCCGCTAATCCATTGATCAGATTTTACTGGTGAGCAATAAATAGTTTGCAATGTTGCAATGACTGTCCATAGCAGTTAGTAATTAAAAGAAATAATTAGAAAGAAAGGGGGGAAAAGCTAGAGAATCTGGTGGAGAGAGAGATGTATTGTTTTAAGCAAATAAGAGACATTTTAGCTGGGATGTTAACCTGTTCAGCTTGAAAACCCATGCATCGTATTTATATGTCTGCTGGGTGAAACGGATGGGTGAAAAAATTAAATGACTGGCAGGACTTTATTTTCCATCAATTTCATCTCTAATCAACCAAATGCACTCCGGAATGTCCTCAACTGGCTATCACAAAGACTCTGTCAGACTTATTAATGCCGAATAACTGCTGTAACGGAAGAGCAATTCAATATATTCTGAAGTTGTGCTGCAGAAAAAATTTAGCTCTTTTGCAAGGATAAAATTTATTGTCGCGAATTGCAAATTTTTCAAGCATTCTGGTGAAGCGATCCATGATATTTCCTAACAAAATTATTCATGTAAGCGCAAATAGTTTCTTCCTTTGTGCTGCAGAAAAGCTTTTGAAAGGATTACTGTATTTTGATTAGCTCACACTAAATTGTTAACATTTATTGTTGAAAGTTAAAATTTTATTCAACTTTTTTGCAAGTTGAATTTAACCAAAGACATACTTTGATTGCATGATTTTTCCTCAACAAAAAACAAAATAACAAATAGCCAAAAATAAAATAAAAATTTCTTTTTTTTTCAAAAATTTTAAAATAACAAAAGCTGAATTTGAGGAAATACATTATTTGGGAGAAAAAAAAAAAGCTATGCGTACAATGGCAAGGAATGTTTACTTTGCATTACAAGAGCAAGAAAGCTAAGCTAAGAAAAAAAAAAAGAAGAAGGGAGAAATGAAGATTAAAATGGAAGATGAAAGAGGAAAAGGAAAATAAAAGCATTGGGATCAATTTAATATTAAAGTTTAATTTAATTCAATTTCGAAGATCTTGAAATTTTTTGCGACAGCTGTTAGCAGTTGTATTTCTTCTGCCACTTTTTTGCAATCAGTGGTTTACATTCATCAAACATTGATGGCAAAGGTTTGATAAAAAGAAAGAATGCTTAAATTAGACCATGGTTGTTTACACTTCAAATTGATCCTATTTGAGCACAAGAAGTTAGAAAAGTCATTTATTGCTTTTGCGATAGCATCATATTGCTGAGTGATCTTTGAAATTAGTTGTCGGAGAATTGCTTGAAAAGTTTAAAACTCTCTCTTTGTCTGATTATCTCTCTTCAAGAGAAATTTTTGGTAATTTTGCTTGGCTCATTTCCGTTGCAGCATGTCTCATCAAAATAATGTGCAAAGATTAAACACAAAGTTATTGCTGTTGTGATAACATTAGCGCCTTCTCTCTTTGTTGTGAGCCCAGTTCGCTGAGTCCTTCCGCCCCTGATACTGGTGTATAAGCAATATTGTTCTTCTTTGTATCCAAGGTCCTTTTCCTTTGAGGTGTGGCACGAATATCCAACCGGCTCGTTGAACTTCTTCGTAGAGACGAATGTTCCATCTGGTGGAGATTCGTCGTCTGATTCTTTTGGATATGCACTGGTAAGATTCTGCGTACGTGTACTGCGGGCGACATCCGTGTAGAGTTTATTGCTTCCCACACACTTGGGTAATTAAATCTACATTTGGGTAGAATATTAAACAATAAAACGGGTTAGGAACACGAATACAGTAATAAGGTGATGAAAATCCAGAGCAGCGGGAGTCGAAGTAGAGCTGGTTGCGAACGTCGATTCCTGTCGTAAACTGGTTGAACTGTCGAGCTGTTGAGTGAACAAAGACGAACAATAATTGAACAAGTGAAAAATCCACTGTTTTTATACAAAAGTATATCATAAAGTCGACATTGCGGCGCCAATGTGACTCTTGTAATCTAGCTTCGCTATTTAGCGACACCAGCCTTACTTGCTTGATATGAATAGAACTGGATTTCTGGCATTGGTTGATTCCATGTCACTTCTGAATGTCGAGGAATAAAACGCACCACACATTTCTGCATACCTTTAAGCTCAAATGAACAACAAAATCATGACCTTTAACTAATGTTTTTTGATATTTTGCACCTTAAATACTCATTACATTTAATTTCTCTTTAATAGTCTCAATTTTTCCTTTCCAAGGTGAGAGTTCTGATAAGCGAAGTGCGTCATGTCATCGTCATCGAAAAAACTGCAGTCGGAAAAGCACCCGGAAGAGGCGGAATTACAATAGAACTTTTCAAGGCCAATGGATACCCAACCTTGGCAGGGCTTGCAAAATTGTTTACGAGATACCTGGAGTTAAAGCAGATGCCTCGAGCCTGGAAAGAATCCAAAGCGATCCTACCATTTCAAAAAGGGCGACCGCGAAGACATCAAGAACTATC
>JABVXS010000635.1:0-26401 GCA_013365335.1 Madathamugadia hiepei
GGTAATTAGCAGGTAGGGCAATTTATGCAATAATTGGTAATTAGCAGGTAGGGCAATTTATGCAATAATTGGTAATTAGCAGGTCGGGCAATTTATGCAATAATTGGTAATTAGCAGGTAGGGCAATTTATGCAATAATTGGTAATTTTATTTGAAGTGTAATCGAACGTCTATCGAAACACTTGTTGCACAATATGAACAACTTCAAGCAATAAAACCATCGAAAGGAAAAGCTTTTGTGGGCATGCTTCCAGTGAATTATCATAAAAATCGATACAAAGGTGTAATTGCACGTGCAATTTTTCACTTACATGTTCGAGCATATTGAAAAGTTACAGTATCCGCTTTTTGAATGGTACTGTAATATACAGTACGCAGAGGGTGTCACAAACTGACTATATATTGAAAAGATCGACCTATGGGCATTACTACTTTTCATTAAAGATCACTTCAAATTCTTACCTGAGCATTTCATCACATATATGGAAATGTGTTAACGAATTACAGTATCTCCCTGTCTGGATAAGTGTTGTTGCATACAGTATCCATGTACAGTACCCAGAAAACGTTATTAGCTCCACGCATAATAGAAGTGTAAAGCTATAAGCAATACTTTCGTTACGGGACACATTAAAAGGCCTACTCCATTGTGAAAATTTTTGAAGTTTCTTTTTAGCTTTTTGAAAAATGAAACATTTCATTAATTTTCTAAAATGACGAACTTGTCACTTAGATGTGTACTGCTTGGATAGTTCAAGGGTTATTTTATGCCGTGGTGCTGACGATTACATCCATGCTAATTATGTTCGACATAAAGTTCTTCAAAATGATTTTATCCTCACACAAGTATCATTCATTTTGTTTCGAATTAAATTAAATGAGCTTGAAAATTTTAATCCAGGGAATTTCATTTTGATTTTTGAAAATTTTAATGGCAAAAAATTATGTTAATCTTTAATTCCAATGTCCATTTCTTGCACCTTACTAATGTCAATTTTTATGCTCCTATTAATTAATGAATTAAATTGTAATTAAAGTTATTTCCAACAATTCTAAAATAATAATATTTCTTAACATGAATTAATAGGGTCCATTACCGGATACGGTAAATGATTTTTGGGAAATGGTCTGGCAAGAGCGATCCGGGCTGATATTTATGCTTTGCAAATTTGTTGAAGAGCATAAAGTGAAGTGTGCTGGATATCTACCAACGTTAGTTCATTAATTTATGTTTCGAATTTTAAGGAATATTTCAAATTGGAATTGAATATTGCATTCTGCTGAGAAATTAATTTCCTCAAATTTTTTTGGTATATTGAAATTTATGTGATGGGTAACTTTCATGGTGCTTCAGTCATTATTCCCAGATCATTCATTCTTTAGGTAAAATTCCTTTCCAATTGCCTAATGTAATTGGCTAATTAAATTAACTAAATAATTGAATAATAAAACTTAAATTTACTTGGAATATTTAATTCTGCTAGATTAACAGAAAAAAAAATTGTTAAAGTTTTTTTTTTTTTCTTTTTGAGGGATAGAAATATTTCTAATTTTAGACTTCAAACTCGTGAAATTGTCCATGCCGGAATACGGATCGAATTACGGGAACGTAACAAACTGAAAAACGGCGATATTATTGTAACACAATTATTGCTTACCCGTGGAAATGCAAACCTTAGTGTAATGCACTACCAATGGACGTCATGGGCGGATGAACAGGTAGGCATCAAGCATGGTTTTGCATAGTTTGATTAAACATGTCTAATGCTTTGGTTGCATTCTCAGATAGATAGATATTCATCTAATAAAAAGCTGAATTGTTTTCAGATACCAATAAATGATTACAAGACGCCATTTTATTTGCTGAAAAAATCACGCGTTTCACCGACATGTACCGTGGTGCATTGTAGTGCTGGCGTAGGTCGTAGCGGTACATTGGTTGCAATTGAACTTTGCTTAATGCAACTATTGGCCGGTAATGAATTAGTGGTACCTGATATGGTTGCTTTTATACGTCAAAAACGAGCTCAGTCAGTGCAAACTAAGGAACAATATTTGTATATTTTCAGGTTTGCTTCACCGTGGAAAAAATATTTACACCATTCAAATGCTTTACCATCGTCCTGTTTTTTTTTTTTTTGTACAGCAAAGAGGAAATAATAATCTCTCCGAAATACTTTTCATCTATTTACTTTCTCCAAAAAATTTTTCACTTCTTAAACTTTTCCACTTCGAATGGAACGATAATACTGTTCAAAAATTTATACAACTGTATTCATTAAAAAAAAACGAAGATTTGCGGCATTTCACCCACAACTCGTTTGAGATTAGGTTTACTTAAGCGGTTTCTCTGTGACACATTCCCTCATGAACGTTGATTCGAGGGGTAATCTCAGTCTCCTGTTTGGTTCAAGAGTCTTGATATCGTTTTTTTTCGATAATCCGGTTTTCTATCTTCAACTCTCTACTCTGCCATTAATCAAATATGAGCAATTATAAAACGAATTTTTGTACAAACTGTTTTTATATTCCCAATATTTGCAACCTATCCAGACGACATTTGACGTTTTCTACGAGAAAATTCAAAATAAAACATAAAAAAGTATTTGTAACATTCTCTTCACCACTCAAAGAATGAGAAACAGATACAAACGAAATGTCTCTTCCACTGGTTTGATGAAATAAGATTCAGCAATATTGTGAAGTAAAAAAAAAAAACGGAACAAAAGAAGGACCACGTTTTCCGTTTTTTAGGGCAATACTGGATTTCGCAGTCAGCAATCATATTACTTGTGCACGAAAAATCAATCCATTTGTTGAAAGATTCCGAAAAGTATGTAATTTCGATGAAACATGAATATAATCATTTATGTATCAGTTAAATTCACACAGATATGGAAAAGCATTTTCCGCTTCTATGAGCAAGAATTTATGTACAGAATCGATTGAAAAACAATCGGGAACAAAATTATCTAACTGAAAATGTATGCTAAATACTTCCGCATGTTCTCCACTTCAGCGTATTTCACGCAAAGAACGCAAGTGATGCTTCCTGTGAAAACATTTGAGATACATACGACCTCTATGAAATTTCTTGCGTGCCTTTAGGCATTGGTACCATTGCAAGTTTTCTGTCACTTTCCTGTTTTTCAGCTTCTAACTGCCGTTTATACATTTCTTGGGCCTCATCCACTTCACCAAGAAGTTTGACAATTCGTTTCTGAAATTCCGAAGTTACGTTGAGAAAAGGGATATATTTGTCAGAAAAGCAAATTTATGACAAAACAAAAAAAGGCTTTACCCCTAATTCTATCTGTTCCTTTTTCCTCTTCAATTCATTGATAGATGTTACATAGACCGGTCGACCATCTGAAATACAAGTTATGGATCCTGTACGCCAATCCATTCTTTTCCAAATTAAAATTTTAAACTCAAAATATCGATTTTCAGAGAAACACCACCAATCTATAAAAATAAGCTTATAGTTGAATTTCATAGCCAGTATGTGGAATTCGTAGAATCTTTCAATGAAAAAAATTACAACCTTGAAAGGTGAAGTCGACTCCTCTTTGTAAGACATTTACATGGGGTGATACGTAGATTCTGTAAAAATTCAATGAAAAGGAGGACGAATGCAGACAATAAACATGAACACAAAATTTATGTGTGATGTGAAACTAATAACACAAAGATTCACCGATACTAAATGAACAAAATCAGTCGTGAAAGAGTAACAAAAACGAAACTTCAACAGCACGTGAAGTGAATAGCTACCAAGTTTACAGTTTGAAATAACTCACGGTTCCCTCCACCACTGCACACGACCCTTCCACCCTGTCGGAAGTGTCCTAAGTCTTGGTTTTTCTGGTTTGTCGAAATCACGCAGGAATTTAAACCGATAACTGTGACGTGTATTATATATGAATCCAACACTTGACGGGTGTAATATTCGCATACAGTGCATCTATGAATAAGAACAGGTCACCAAAAAAAAAAAATTGTATCCTACCGGTACTCTGAAAAATGGATTCCATCTAAAATTTCTTTCATCTTGCAACACTGAATCGCGGTATACAGGAATAAGCAAGCGAGATATTGTACTGTCGGCAAAGTCAGCAAATTCAAGAACTTTGTCTTCAACAAAACTCTTCCATCCCACTCTATACCACTATCAGTAACTTATCAGATGATTCATCTCATTTCACCCGGAAAATCTGTCTGAATTCAATAACTAAAATTTGTACCAGTCCTTTTTAAGACAATACTCGTGCGATATTGGATTAGTTTTGACAGAGGCAAATTTAACAAAAAACTTTGTTTCACTCGTTTCATCTTCATCTTCTTAAACTTCATCCACAGCAATATGAGTTCAGCATAAGTGAAAAAATAACATTATAATAAGACAAGATGAAAAACCAAATATATATTCCAAAAAAAAAACAAAATGAGACTATGAAAATCAATTAACTTATTCGTTTTAATATGGTGTTCAATATATGAATTCCATTGAATTTTTTAATTTCAATGTATTATATCGAAGTTACAAAAGTACAACAAGTGACTATCTTAAAAAATGGATGGATAATATGAAAAATGAACTGCATTTTAGGATTGATAATTTTTTCTCGCTTTCACATATACGCCAAAAAAAAGAATTGAAATCACCCATAAACAACATGAGAAAATGTGAAAATTTTTGGAAAATTAGAAACTTTTTTCTGCATTCAAAAACAAACAAACAAAGAAGTATATTCAAGACCACATTTTGATAACATTATCCCAACTTCCGGTAATCATTCTAGAAGTTTCATGTGGATGCCACAGTGTTGAAATAACACAATCATTGTGCGCTTTCCATCGGGCTACTATTTTATGATTCCGCCAATCCCAGATAAATACTTTGCCGTCCGCGTCACCCGATGTTAGAAAACTGAAAACAAAATTTCATTTTTACTTGCTTTGCCGTTAAATTGTAGCATTTTAAAAGAGGCCTCTAACAAAACACAAGAATTTAATTCCAGCACGTTTCGATTTCAATGTTTCTAACCAAAAATCCAGCCAAAATAACAATGTTAAAAGTAACAGGACCTCATATCTGGTGAGAAATCCACTGTACAAGCATAACCAGCAACATTATGTCCTTTAAATGCTTTCTTCTTGGCAAACCGCAATTTGTCGTCAATAAGTTGAAACAATACGATACGGTTATCCATCGACTGACCAACTATCCATTTCTCTGAATTCAATTTAAACGATTAAAATTTTGAGGATATTTTCCCCAAGCTGTATTGAAGTAATTTTCAAAGGTTCACAAGAACTGCTGACCTGTTGGAGACTTCGTCATCGTTGGTATGGAATGTAAACCGGCATTCTGGATAAGCTTTGTATCGACAGGAATTTCCCTAAAGAAACAAATGAAACTCTGATTGTGCCAAATGGATTGTGAAATTTGCGATTTAGCAAAATGAAAAAAAATCCAGTTCAGTTTGATTACATATCATTTTTCTAGATTCTCTATAAATCTATGAACAATTACGTTTCCAAAACGACAAAACTAGCATTAATTAGAAGCACTGGAACGTATCAATACAAATAATTGATTTAATTCCAGCTTAGAAGTATTAATTAACAACTAGGTATAATCGACTGTGGATAATACAAACCATTCCCATATTCGAATTGACTTATCATCAGAAGTGGAACAGAATCTTCGATTCTTGTCGAAAAATGTGATTGAATTGACAATGCCTAAGTGGCGATCGTATTCCTAGAATACAATATTTGACATTTAAAATTAAAAGAGTCGTATTGGATTAAATTCTGAGAAAGGAGATTAATAAGAAAGCAAACTTCTTTACCTGAACAATTTCACCTGACCGAGTGTCCCACTGCAAGATTTTTTTATTTTGCATGCCTGATAAAAACATATTTTGCTTGTCTTCATCTGGATTGAATTTAACGCAAAATGGTATATGACCAGTGTGGAATCTCTGTTTAACTTGGCCTGAAAGATCAAACCACCAATGTTTTCATAGATTGAAAACCCAAGCAATTATTTATACAGCAAAAATCTAAATTAAAAGTCAAATTTTAAAGATATTTTTGAGCTTATCGAATTCCCAAAAATAATTCACTTAACAGTAATAAAGAGTAGAAACCTGTCTCAGTATCCCATAACTTTATATATCTGTCAAAAGACGCCGAGAGGAATTCGGTGCCATCAGCATTAAAGGTGACATCTTTAACCGACATTTTATGCCCTGCATATGTCCTCACCACACTCCGCTTTCCATACACTTCCCATAATTTAATCTATAATAAAAATTTCACAAATTTTCAATTTTTCGAAAAATAACATCGTTACTTCAAAATATAATACTTCAGTTTTCAATTTAAGTGACTACCCAAAAGTAGGTTGTCACAAATCCACAAGTAAAAGAATGTACCAATTGAAAAATGATGTAATTCTCAAAATAAGTCACATGCATATCCACGTCAAAAAGATCAAAAACAAGACTGCACCAAAAACTAAAATGAAGATTAGTAAAATTAACAAACTTTGTTATCCATAGCAGCGCTGAGAAACAAATGTGCACTCTTCGGGAACCAACGCAAACAATTTATGCCTTTGTTATGTCCACGATAAGTGTAAATGTGTTTTTTGGGTATGAAACAACGTTCTGGGACATGGTCGTCACGCAAATTAACACCAATATACTGTGGCGCGTGCATGAATGAACGTCCCATATAATCTTCCGCTTCTTTCACTGAAACACAGAGTTTTGTATGAGAGTCAAAAGTCGATACAAGCTTCACTTATAATTTTCAAACCTTACTTGACTATTAAAAAGTGATAAAAATTCCGTTTTTGCCTTTCTAACATAAGATCAAAACTACGTAAATCGATTTTTAATACAAAGCAATTCGCGAACACATCACAATCACATTAAAAGAAAACATACAATGTAATGTAGAAGACTCGTCCGCAATAGTTTCTTGCTGCTGTGCTGCCTTACGACCAGCACGACTATTTTTCTGACGCTTCTTCACGATTTCTTCCAATTCTTTTGCTAACTCCGGGTCAGGCCTTGATATTTGCACTTCATCCTCAAACCTTCCCCATGGACCTAAAATTCATTTTTCCGACACAAAAGCAGATAAACAAAAAAACTTGATATTTGCACTTCATCCTCAAACCTTTCCCATTACAAATTAAACCCCTGCAATAAAGTAAAACTTAATTCTTTCAACTCATTCAAAGTGAAGAAATTCCAAATATTTAATGGAAAATTCGCAAAAATCAAAAAACTTAGCACCTATATATCCTTCTACATCACTAGCGTCCATATTTCGTTTCCTTTTACGTTTTTCTCCACCTGTTTTTTGTCCCTCAAAAAGACCCGCACCCTGTGTTTTCTCAGCCTAAAATTAAAATGGATGAAAAATAAAATTAATGATTATGCAAGATGAAAAATTAAAATTTGTTTACACATCTTCAATCTAAACCTGCAATAAATTTATGGATAATCTGCGATACCTTTTTTATATCGCCGATTAACTGCCCAGATTGGTCAGCAGAAGGGTCACGAGCAAATCCTAACGTATCAAATGATCTAATTTGCTGTTCAAACTGGAAATTATTCACATAAGCTGATTCTACGAAGCCAGTTAACATATTTTTTGGTGCTGTCTGGTTAGCTGATTTGAAAGGGTTTGATGGCCCAGCCTGAAAATAAATAAAAAATGAAAGAAACAGTAAAGTACGGAATTGTTATTAGCAACTAAATCTATTGTGAATACAACAGCTTTCAAAGTTCAGGCTGAAAACTACAAAATCCGCATGCTCTGATGCAAATAAAGAGTCAACAACTCAAAGAATTGAATTTTCAACACTTCATATTAACTGTGTCTTTCAATAAATCAGAAATTGAAAAAGTACCATGGGCTGAAAGAGCTCTTCGTATTTTGGATTATAAGTAAGTTCTTTCGTTTGTGGGTCGACACAGCGTACACCACCAACACCCATTTTTGTACTAACAACTGGGGCAAGATCACCAGCAAGAGTAACTGATCGGCAATTTTTGATATTTACCAATTTACGATGCCCAAACTCACCATCATCATCCGTATCTGATGAAGCGCCATCACTGCTAGCCGCATAAGTTTGCAGCAATTCCATCCTAAAATCACAATAAGTTTTATTGTAGATAAATACGCTTTTTTCGCAACTTATAAGAATTTTGAACCGTAATACAGCTCAATGTTAGTATTAGACTTGATAAAAGAAATAAATCGTTAACTTTTATGGCAACAGTACTGTGTGACCGAACTGCAAGATGCTAGTTCATTATTTTAATACAAAATTAGAACATCAGTGCTTTGGAAGAACACTGAACAAAACTACAGTATGAAGACGGAGCATTGTTCGTCGCAATTACCATAAAAAAAACAATGTTCAATAGCAATAGTAAAACGTAAGGACAGCAAGACATTAAACGCTACAAGACGACGCATACAAACTTCAATCAAATGAAGCCAACAAATTTTACGGTTCAGAACGAAAGAATTCGGAAACATCTAATGTCGAAGCTAAACAAGTATCATACTTTTTGTAGGAAAAGTATGAACAAAACAATTGGCCAATACCTCTCCCTTTCCCCCACACTCCGAAAAACCAATGCTATTACACATCTTTCAAAAGCCTACATTTTGGCAGGTTGCCAAAAAATTCTCAGAACCTTAGCAGCACAATGTTAAAAGGAAGTGAGGCTCTCCTCACTTGTAGTTTTTTTTGGACGCGAAGGTCAGGTGTAGTGCGGGATCCAAATTATCCAATCTATTTTAGAGTTTGAATAGGAATTTCGAGATTCGAAGCTTTGTATTAGATCTCAGTTTGCCTTCAAACTTTTTAAAATTCCAGGTGTTCTGTTTTTGATCTCTCTCACCCTCCCTCTCTCACCCTCCCTCTCTCACTCTCCCTCTCTCTCTCTGCCGAAAACTATTGAATGATCAAAAATTTGCAATGTTTTGTGATCCGTTTATGCGTTCACTGCATGGGAGGGAATTCCATTTCGATTATTTTGCTGTGAAAGCTAGGTGTATTTATTTCGTATGAATGCGACTGTTTGATGCTTTCAGGGTTTTATTTCTTTGATCCTTTAATGAGCATTTTCCAGCAATTATAATGGGAAATTCTGGTAGTGTGAATATTCCTGGCGGTGGTTCCGAAGGTTATCATGTATTGAGAGTTAGTTTAACTTGCCTTTTTTTTCTTGTTTTTTAGCGAACTCCATATTACCAGACATATGTTGTTACCTTGTCAGAATCAATGAATAATGTGGCCTATTCAGATCCATGATAGATGTTAGCTACTTTCTTAGTTCTTCTCTCCAGATTGAAGTTTTACTGGACGTGTTACTGCTTTTAATAATATAAATGTATAATAGAGTATGGTATAGATTTAGAATAGGGTACTCTTTCTGAATGATCAAACTTTTAATTATCTTACCGTACCAATGTAATGTAAAAAAACCGTACCCAATCACTTTGGATGATTTTGGCAATAAAAAAAACCGCATTCCATTAGAACTTTCACTTATACTCAGTCAAACAGATGTACGCACAAAAGGAGGTAAAATTAGCATTTTCGGAGTAATGCATTGCGTAAGGTCTGTGATTTCGTATTGTCCATGATGGTATAACAGACGAATTCGTTCTACAATAACACTATGGAAACATGTGGGGCGAAGTTGCACTTTCGAACTGTAGAATAGATTTGTTCTTCTGTTAAAGCCACTCATCAAATTATTACCTTGATCTGCTTCATTCATTTTTTAAGATTATTCCATCTTCTTCAGTGCTTTAATTGAGTTTTTTCAGAAGCAAAGCATTAGTTTTTAATTATGAAATTTATATTAAGGGCCACTTTTTATTAATGAATAACATTTAGGTGCAAGAAAATTCACCTGGACAAGCTGCTGGATTGGAACCATTTTTCGATTTCATCGTTTGTATTGGGAATACTCGACTGGTAATTAATTATTTCAATTGCATTTTTATTTTTGTTGCTGTTTGCGACATTTGTAACTTTGTCGTGAAATATGGTCTTAGCATAGTGTTGTAATGAGTATACTATTCCATTGTACGGATGCAGATAAATTTCTTGAGTTATTAATGTAGTAACGGGGTAATTACGTCGTGAATTTTGTATATGGTGTTATTTTGAAGCAATTCTTTTTCCAGTTTTTTTCATGTTCACATTACAAACCGAAAACGGATATTTAATATGTTTAATCATATTAGTATTACCACTGATTGATAGTTCTGGGCATAGAAAACCATGTAGTCATTTTTATTGCTTCAATTTATTTTAAAGTTGCTTTTATTGACAGTGTATATCCTTGGACGTCCAAAACTTAGGTATTATTATGGTACGACAGAATGATTTCCAAGTAACGGTTTTTTCAGGATTCAGATAATGATACTTTAAAGGATATTTTAAGACAGCATGTGGAACGACCGTTAGAACTGACTATTTATAATAGGTAAGTAGAAAAACTCCTGTTTAATTCTTTACATTGTACATGGTTAAGTGTTAGTTGGGTTATCGATTTATACTATAAACTTGTTGTAAATGCTTGTGTTTTTTAGCAAAACTCAAACAGTTCGACAGACACAAATTACACCATCCCAGATTTGGGGCGGCCAGGGTTTGCTTGGCATTTCAATTCGGTTCTGCTCATTTGAAGGGGTACGTGAAAATGTTTGGCATGTTGTGCAGGTTCAACCCAGTTCACCGGCTGAAATTGCTGGCTTACAGTCTAACATCGATTATATACTGGGTGCAGAATCTGTTCTGAATCAGGTTTATTTTTTCACTGATATTGATACATCCAAACATTTTGTGAACATTCAATCGTTAGTTATCTTCAAGTTATAAGTTGTAAAAATAAAAAACAATGGAAAATTTGGCTGTTTGATAATTGAAGTAGGGAAAGAATAATGAATTATTATTAAACGGCATAAATTGCTAAATCTTTTGATCTTTGAAGTGGATTTTTCATATGTTTCAAATGTATCTGTTATGATCTAGACTGATGACCTTATTGCCCACTTACAAGCAAACGAAGGAAAACCAATCAAACTGTACGTTTATAATACCGAAAGTGATTCTGTACGAGAGGTATCCTCATTTTTCTTATTGTTTATTGCGTTGAAGTAATGAAGTTCATGACGGAAATGTCCCAGCTCATTTTAAACGATCTTGCAGAAGAGCATGGTCAAGTATGAATGCTATAAACATAGATAAAAGAAACGGAATGAAGAATTGAAGTCAATGGATAGGCACCATTTGTTAGCTGAAAAGTGTCGTACAGTGTTGTATAAATAACTTAAAAAAGGGGCCAGTTTCTTCAAGTGCTGACACAACTATTTGTACTTTTTTCAGATATCGCTTACCCCCAACTCAGCTTGGGGTGGTGAAGGTTGCTTAGGATGTGACATTGGTTATGGTTATTTACATCGCATACCTGGGGACCGCCGAGGTCCACTAAAAGGCGAGGAAATTGCTGCAATGATTAAACGAAAAAGTGATGATTCGTTCACTGCAGTACCATCAGTAAACACTGGTAATTCATGCCATTCTGGAACACCTACTACCTCGAACAATACCATCAACATTCCTCAGCCAGGTGTGTTGCAGAATTTGAGCTTTTTATATAAGTTTTTGGTTAAGACATTTTTTAATCAATTATGTACTGAGAAATGCGTATAATATATGATAAATAACTGATTTATGTGAGTGGATATTAACTATCTGTCTAGCAACGCGATGTTTTCATAGTTGAATCGTCATACATTTTATCTAAAATAATGTTTTGAAAAAAAGTACTGCTTATTGTAATTATTTCTTTTCAGTTCTTTTTTGTTGAAATCGTTGTCAGAAGCATCCGGTTTTATATTTTCAGGTAACACAGGTATTCCGCAAATCGATTCATTACAGTCCATGGCAAAATTCCCTGATCCAAGTACATTTATGCCACCGATCTTGATACAGGTGAGGTCTCTTTTATTAATTTAATTTATCGTACTTTCTAATTTATAGTCTGTTAGTGGTATAACTCATATTTTTTCACGTCCAATTTTTTGTAACATTACTTTAGCCAGCAGTATGTACAAATGCAACAGTATCAGAGACAGTTGGTGAAAGTGGTACTTCTCCAAGCGAAATGTGTTCTTCAGGAATTTCAGCACCTGTGTTATCCATTACGGTTATTTTATATTATTAAGGATTATCGATTTAAAAAGATTTCTAAAAATTTATAAGTTATTTTCTATCATGTCTCAACTTTATGAGAAGAAGGGATGTGGGACTATTTGCTAGTCGGCAAACTGGTACTGTGGTTGCAGGAACAACCATTAATTGCAAGTAGTACCAGAATGAGCGTCATGCCACCACCTTCAACCGAATTCCCTACTCTTGAGGTGGCAGTATCTCCTGAAAATGGACAGCCAAACTCGTCTCAAATCAGTAGTGCAAATTATGCAAATGCAAGTCAGGAGTTTCGGCGGCAAGAGCAAAACATCATGGGAAATTCGAAAGATGCGGAGGTTTTTCTAAATTTTGTTAGATTGATGTTTCAAGTTTTACTATACTTGAGGCGAGCGATGGAATAAAAGTCAGTTTTCAAAACAAGCTGATTAAGTAAAAAACCATTTTACTCATTAACAAGTATCCTTGAAGAGGGTCATGAATAATTATTCTGAAGAAGCGTATGTGTCATTTTAGCCATGTAGTATACCTACAGCCATCTCTCAACAATCATACTATTCATCACCTGAGCAGTTGTACATGCAAAATCCACAATATCCACCACAACCTCCTGTTTACAATGGTAATTTCCTTGATTTCACTTTTCTGTTATTAAAAGGGGAAGATTTCATCAAGAGTAAACATCTGGACGGATCAGTTTATTTAAGAGGACAGCAGAAATATAGAGTTTAACAGCTTCTACAATCTGTGAAACGCCGTACTTTGCAGCTTCATCTTCGTCTCCTCACTCAACCCTAATAGGGACAGTACCTCAAATGTTTTCAAACTTGCCGATACAGCAGCAACAAGGATCATACGGAATCCCACCGTACCTTCCACAAATTTCAGCATCTTTAACAGTTCCATTTACAAATCCTTCACAGTTCTCGGGTTTAAATTTCCCAATGCCGCCATTAAGCTCTATGGGTATCACACAGCTGGCGCCTCCACCAACCACAATATCTTTTGGTTTACCAACGTCTTCTGCAACACCGTTTGGGCAACAGCAACAATCAGATATGAGAACTTATTCATTGGGGAACCCAACATTTATACCAGGTTTCCAGACCGCTGGAAGTAGTCAGTTTGGTTTATCAACGCAAGGTATGCTGTGAAGTTTCCGTGGTTTTAGAAAATATTAAGTAAAGTACAATACTGATCTTGGTCAAATTAACTTGACTTGCTCATCATTCTGTTTCCTTTGTCAATTGGACGAAATAATCAGTATTTTGAATAATACAATCTTGAGTTGCAGCAAATCTGGGAAGGAGAAAAAAAAAGATTCTTAATTAGCAGTTGGTTAGATCAGTTGCTTGTTGGCGTACTTTTGTAGGTTTATTTCTGTTACCAACAAGATTCCTGAGGAGCGATTCACTAGTTGATCAGGGATGGCCCTCGTTAGCTTGCAGTTATGGATTTACATTAGAAACTTCCATAGTTTTTCGTCATAATTCCGAGTTGTTAATGGCGTTTGGTGAAAATTGAAAAACTGATTTTTTTTTTATTGCTAAATTTTTTTTCGAGAGGGTAAAATTTTGTTTTGCTTTTACTTATACTTTCGGACGGAAAAAATGAGAACAAGTGCAGCAAACAAAAGGAAAACAGCAGAATCGTAGGCATTGCTAATTTTTGAAGTTGACTTTATGTAGTTGACTAAGCTTTAAAAATGTCAGAAATCTTCTAGTTAAGTTATGTCTTTTTCTAACGATATTAGTAAATGATGTTAGCTGATTGAACATAAAAAGTTATGTGTGTGCTACCTGGTTAATGTATGTTGTTATGAAAATATCGACAAGGTATCAGTTTATTCCTAAAGGAAGCGGAAGTGATAAATGTATGTATAAAACGAATTAATCTGGAAATCGAACTGTACCATATATATTCACGACATGTTATAATTTCACGTTGCTTTCAATTTTCTTAATTTAGTGCCAACAACGTATTCCCAGTAATATTTTTGACGAATTAATCTGGAAATCGAACTTGATTGTGAAGGAATGAATTTACCTGTATGGAGAACATTATATGTTTCATGTGCGTTGCCTATGGTCAACTACGATATCTTTTTCTGATATTGAAATAACGATAAATGTTGATTTTTTCATATCGATACAAGTATAAGCGAGAAATAGTTTGTAGGAATATCGTATCAATTTTCCATGTTTTCCAGTGTTTTTCGATCTTCGCTTTGCCTTATTTTGTTTATTTATATTCTGTTATTTAGGAAATAAGTTTGTATTCAATTAACTTATTCATTTAAAATTTTGTTATTATCATTTGGTTACCATGTTTCATTTGTTTTGGCATGCTTAATGAAGTAAAATGCCATTCTTCATGTTCTATCTTCAGTTATATAGCTTTTTGCTGAAATACGAAATCCATATATTGCTTACCAATGCATATTACTATATTTCGTTGATATTTTGACTTGAAAGTGATCCTTGTTGAGAATAGAGACTTATCGTTGAGTCGATTGATTGTATTATTATGTTTGCATTTGAACATTTCCTTGTTTTAAATTATGGTTATGTTATGGTTTGTGGTTTATTCATTATTTAACAAGATGCAATATTTAACAAAAGAATTTTTTCGATTTATTTATAAGGAATATCATTAATAATCTTTTAAAATTCCTTAGAATAGCAGAGTATTATCAGATTAATTGAAGTGATCCATCCGATCATTGCATTTAATTCACCAATAATTGGTTGTGTTGTTGCTTTTTAGCAATTGTTAACAAATCCTTCACTGTATCTTTCTCTTTAATTTGTACTATCGTTTCCTTTGATTTGGAAATAAAACTATTTACTTCATCATTACCGTATAATTTCATTTCAGAGAAATTGGTTACTGTACCAAAATATCAAAAAATAATGTTTTCTTGATTATTAAATTATTTTATGAGAATCTTATTCAGGAGGTGGTAGGCATTAGTCAACTATACACTTTATAAGGTAGGAGAAGGAGAGGAATATTGTTAAGCGGTACCGTAGCATGGTCTACATGTAAGAAAAATTGATTTTGGAGGAGTTAATCAGAGTGAGAAGTGAGTCGATGTTCTCGTCCACTTTTCATTAACCTGACATATTGAGTGTTCCAGTTTGGTTCCTTTTTCCTCCGGATTGCTTTAGAATTAAGGAATGATTCCTGAAGAAAATTTGAGATATCTGGCATAAACGACTTTTTACTCAAACGAAATATGGGATTCGCAAAGATAGATTTGAGAAATTAGGACGCGTTGCATAGCGTATGACCTATTTAGAAGGAATTCAAATGTTTAATAACATTACTTGCTCAAAATAACATTCATTAATTTGCAGACAACGATGACATCAATTGAAATAGAAGCTTCAGAGTAAGATTGTTTTTTTAACTTTGTGAATTTACTACTTATATTTCTGGTAAAGTTTTTTTTTTCTGGACTGAATATCATTTTCTTAGTATGAACATTCTTCAGACAATATACCTTTTTCAAATAATAAATTTTAGTACTCATTAGTTTCTTCTGGGAAGACCTGGATTTCTTTCCTGTTAATTTGTTATTGTTGATTTTAATATAATTTAGCGTTGTGCGTCTTGTGGAGCAATATTTGAAGGAGAATAATTTAATGCGTACATTGGTAGTGTTACAGGTTCGTCATGTTCCAGTTCCTTACATTCCAGTGACTGTAAAATTTTAAGTGAATTTTGTGTCAAGTGAAATTTTTTTTTAATGAAATGATTTGATTTGTTAGTACGTCACGTTTCACTTCAATCAAACGATATTTTTTACGTTGTAAGGATGAGTATGATATGCATAGATTTCTGAGTGGCGACTTTTTATACGAAGTAGTTTGAGCAGTAATAATACCTCTTAGGTGTCGGATTTTTTATTGGCTTCGATCATGTTTTGATCCGAAATAATTTTTCCAAATATATATAATCTGTCACTAGAAAAGAATATATTTGCTTTCAATTTTTAGGAAGAAACAAATATTACCTTGAATACTGTAGATAGCATTGACTCGTTTGTACATGACATACAAAATGGTCATTGGGATACGGTGCTCAAAGTTATTCAGCCGTTAAAACTACCTGCAAAGAAGTTGATCGACTTATACGAACAGGTATCATTTTGTGATGAATGTAGCCATTGATTTATTAGTTGCAATCTGCTATAAATAATAGTGCTTAAATTTCCGATTAGAGTGCTAATATTGTTATAGATTTAAAAAGCTATGCAATAAATTGAGTTATTTAATGTCTTCTCCTAGATTGTGATTGAATTGACGGAATTGCGTGAATTAGGTTCAGCTCGGCTTTTATTGCGGCAAACCGATCCAATGCAACTGCTGAAGACGACGGAGCCAGAGAGGTACTTGTGTTAATTTTATTCCTTTGCTCTGCTGCTACAGTTCATGTCTAAATCTAACTTAAGTTCTATCCAAGCATCACAATTTTTTCTGAACCTTGAGCATTCCTTACTCTTAAAAAGTTCAGACTAGAAAGACTGAAAAACTAGCAGCAGCGTTTCCGTCCCTTAATATTTTCATTAAAATGATGTAGATATATATTTTATAATTTCTTAAATTTTCTTAGCTTATATAAAGTTTCTTTCTATTCCAGATATGCTCGATTAGACAATCTTTTGGCTCGTTCTTACTTTGATCCACGTGAAGTATATCCTGATGGTAGCTCAAAAGAAAAACGAAGGGCTGCTATTGCGCAGGTTGGTATTGAGTTTTACGAAAAAAGATTCATTTTGTTCTGTAATTATGTCTGTATGTTGTGCATTGATGTAAACAGATGTTAATGAATTTCATTGAGAAAAGCCAAATTTCTTGCAGTCTCTATCTGCCGAAGTGAATGTTGTACCACCGTCCAGGTTACTGGCACTTTTAGCGCAGGCACTGAAATGGCAGCAGCATCAAGGACTCCTTCCACCCGGTATAATTTGATAATTTCACCGATCAAACGAAATTGTAATTTAATGTTAAAATTGTTTCATATTATGTAAATGTTTTGTGGACTACACTACAGGTTCAAGATTTAAGGAGTTGAAGAAAAATCATTGCAAAAATCCTAGTGAATTTTCGAAAAATGCTGAATAACTGCGTCTTACTTTCTGAAATTTCATATAGATCTCTTTGACTTTTGCCTCTTCTTCTCCTTAGCGTTTGTCTCACGTGGTTGTAGGATCCGCTATTGTAGAGCATCGTCTCCACGTTAAGTTCTGTGCTTCGTCCATAAGCCGGAAACCCTTGCTCATGATTCTCATATACTAGGTCTTGTCCATGCGCGTCATCGTTGGAGTACGCCCTAACATTCATGCGACGGCGACTAGATTTGCTTGACTGACCCTTCGCTAAGGTCTGTCGTCGGGAATGACTTTTGCCTCTATTTGACTTTTATAACATTCAGGGACACAGATCGACTTATTTCGTGGTAAAGCAGCAATTCGTGAACAAGAAGAGGAACGCTATCCAACACAAATGGCTCGACAAATTAAATTTGGTAAAACAAGTTTTCCGCACTGTTCGCAGTTTTCACCAGATGGACAGTACTTGGTTACCGGTTCAGTGGATGGTTTTATTGAAGTGGGTTTTTTGAGAATTTCATCATATCTTTCTTCTTGACCTTTTCGGAAGTCATTTTATTGCTTATTATTGCAGGTTTGGAATTATATGAATGGAAAGCTACGAAAGGATTTAAAATATCAAGCTCAAGATAATTTTATGATGATGGATGGTTTAGTTCTTAGCTTATGTTTTAGTCGCGACTCGGAAATGTTAGCTACAGCTAGTATGGAAGGCAAAATTAAGGTTTTTTTATTCAGTCTTTTAACAGATCACTCTTTAAAGTATAAATGATCATTTATTTTTGATAGACAATGCGTAATTCCTTATTCAAGTCCATCAAGGTTTTTAATTACATTGGTAAACATTAAATCCTTCCTGGTATATTTCTGGACATGAAGATAAAATTTTTCATGCTGCGATCGTTTGAGCTCATTTTTATATTTTTTTTTTTCACAAGTTCTGTTTCAAGATTGATCAGTTTCATGAGCTGCATCTTCTACTGCTTATTTTCAGCAAAATGTATGAAATTTCAAAATTGTATTTTAAGAAAATTCATTCAGACGTATTCATCTATTAGTGGATTTGTGAATTTTACAATTTAGGTGTGGAAAATACAAACGGGACAATGTCTAAGACGCATCGAGAAGGCACATAGCATGGGCATTACCAGTGTACAGTTTTCGAAAGACAATGCACATGTTCTTTCGGCATCATTTGATACGCTTGCGAAGTACGATATAAAACGTTTTCTCTTTTATATTTCATTAATGAATTGAGAGAAAATTGGTTAAATCGTTTAAATTGTCACTTTCGAAGCCAATCGACTTGTGATGCATGAGAAGGGAATTTTGTGTTGTGTCTTGTGACTAATTAAAATGCCTTTAAAACTTTCTTACTGTTATCGTACTATTTTAATTTTAGAGTTCATGGATTAAAGAGTGGCAAATGTTTAAAGGAGCTTCGTGGACATGCAAATTATGTTAATGATGCAAAATATACGGAGGTAAGCAGATTAATTTCGTGAGAGCGGTATAAAATATGTTTTATGCATACGGGGTGAGAGAATTCATTGTTTTCATGACTTTACTGTTTACAGCAAGGTTTTTACATTTATAGTTCTAGGATGGCCATATGTGTGTTTCTGCTTCAAGTGATGGGACAGTGCGGGTATGGAATTTGAAAACTTGCGAATGCGTAAACACGGTGAGAGTGGCAGGTGATACAGTCGTGAATAACGTGAATCCGATTCCAAAATCTGACAATCAATTCATAATTTGCAATCGATCAAATACAATTGTTATCGTGAATATTCGAGGACAGGTGAAAGAGCAAAACGATTCAGTTTATTCGAAAATTTTCGTATTTTTTCTTAAATATCCTTACTATTTTGAAATATGTCGTTTAAAAAATATTTCTTATGGATCTTTTAGATTGTTAAATCAATGACTTCGGGTAAAACTGAAAATGGTAATTTCGTTGCATGCACACTATCTCCACGTGGTGATTGGGTGTACTGTGTTGGAGAGGATCATGTACTGTACTGCTTTTCATTAATTACTGGCAACTTGGAAAGTACATTACCGGCATGTTTTTTTTTTGTTTTTTAATGAAAGAAATAATTATCGCTGTTTGGATGTAGAAATACTTGGAATGTGAAGTTTTCCAGTTTAAGAAAGAATAAAATTTCCAATTCATTTCAATTTTCATATTTCCTTTTTCAGTTACATGACGATCAAGTAAATGGTTTATGCCATCATCCACATCAGAACCTGATAGCATCTTATGCAGAAGATGGATTATTGAAACTATGGAAACCATAATAGCTGTGGAAAACAATCATTTTTATTGTTATACTTTGGACAGTCTTTTTCTTCGAAATTTATGTTTAAATTGAAAATGATGCCATACTGCAGTGGAACAATCTAGGTACAAAGTTATCTGGGTGCTGAGCAAAATAGTTTTGTTCATTTTCCCTTCGTATAATGGAAATAAATTTTTGACAATGAGGCGTATATATTAACAAATTGTAAAATGGCCGCTGTGAAAGGATACTTTGAGCAGTATCCCGAGAATTTCCAATCTAGTTGAGTTTAAAAGATGTTAGCTATTTTTAGCATATCTATCTCTCTGTGCCAATTTTCGGAAATGCTTATCTTAAAGTTTTCATGTTGTTATTTGTTTTTTATCTTGTTCCTTTCCTTTTTCAGGAAGCAATGATATTGTTTCAGGTTGGCTATATTAATTATCACAAGTATTCATTTTCTGAATGAATTTGGTTTTTTTCTTAAAAAGAAATTTTTAGGTTCCATTTCAAATTCTTTCTCTAATTTATTATTGTGATGCTTCATTCATTTTTCTCAATTTGCATAGTTTTCAAAATCTGTAATTTAGCAGTGGTGGAGGAAGTAGCAATAGATGATTTCATATAGCTGAAAATTTCGGTATTTCATTTTCATTAAATTGTAATATTACTAAGGGAGTAATTAATATCAGCAAGGTTTTTAAACTGTATAAATTCCAGGTTTTTGTGATCTCGGAATGGAAAAGACACTGGTTCAGAAATGTTAATAAACTCTTTGCAATTGATCCATTGATATTTTTTATAGGACGAAAATTTTCCTAATTTTTTTACCAAAAAAAAAAACTCAATTGCAAATGTTTAACAGTTCTGCAATGTTACAAATTTGTTTATTTGTTATGGATATTTCATAAAACTGATAATAGTGTTCATCACTGATCACATAGTTCATGATTGATCCAGGAATTCCAGTGAATGAAGTATGGACTTCTTTCATTCTGAAAATTTATGGGGAAAAGGGAGAAAAAAAGGCTGATTCAGGCTGAAATCGTCATGGTTATTTGATACATTACCGCAAAGGAAGAGGAAAAAGATTTGAAACTTCAAATAAAGGAAACTGTGTCTTCTCATCTAAGACTAAAAGTTCGCCATTTTTTAAATCTTAGTTTCCATACCTTAAAACTTAAAAGTTTTAAATTGCACGCTTAGGAGAAACAAAACTGGATAATAAAAGTTGTGCAATTCAGTTTTCAATAAGTTAATTTCTTTGATGTGAAATTTTTTGTTTTATTGAAGCAAAAGTTTCCATTGATCATCTGAAATCTGAATATGGTGTATTCAGATTTCAGATGATCGATATAGTATATCACAGGTATGTATATTACTCTCACATTTCCCGGTACATCCTGGTGTGTATGAATTTCTCCTAATCTTCCATCCTTCGACAAATCAGCAAAAGTCCATTTTGTAATAATTTATTTACATTGGAAATTGTTAAGTTTTAAATTTAAATTAAATTTTTTTCTTTTTGCTCAATAACGTGGAATTTGATTTGTTGATGATGTAACAATCTTCACGTAGCCAGAAATGATTGATAATGATATTGAACCAGAAAATAGGTGGCAGTGATGGTACTTGTTGCAGACTCCTTCCGGAATTCTGTAATAGGAACATTTTGTCTGAAAGTTAGTCGAATATAGTACCACCGAAACATTTCTGAATTTCCATTTTGTTCATTTGTAATTTTAATGGAATTCCCGAAAATTTGTTATTAAAGGTGAAGCAAAAAATCTTTTATTTTGTTTAACAGTTAAGTGTTCACTTTGAAATCGAAGACGGATTCGAATTTTTAGTAATCCATTACCAATCAATAAATGTTCCAACACATCAGCATTATCATCAGTTTTTTTTTTTTTTTTAAAGAAGCATTTAGTGATTTTTGGAATTTTTGTGGAATTTTATCGATCAGCTTAACTCTCCTCGCACTGTACATTCATATTTTCTTTCAAAATTCATTTGCATTTGCCATGAATTGATTGTTTTGAAATTATTTGAAAAAAAGAAATGGAATTTTTTTTAGATTTATTCATTTCTTCCATTCTTCCAGAAGCAAAATTATTCAGTTTTTTTTTTTTCTTTATTAGTGATAAAGAAAATATGCAAGTTTTGCTTCATCATTGTGGAAAATGTTCATTTATTACATTTTAATTACAATTCTATTTTTTTTTTAAAATAATTTTAAATTTGAAAAATAAATTCTTCCTTTTTCACATGTAATTTTTTTTTTGCTCATTATTAATCAATTAATCATTGATTGGAAAAGAAAGGAAACAAAAAAACATTTCGTTAAAAATACTTTTTCCAGTAAAAATTTATACTAATGCAATTGTTATTAGAATTAATTTTTTCGAAAAAAAACCTGAAAATTTAATAAAATAAACTTTTTTTCCTCAAAATATCTTTTTGCTTTAAATCAATAAAAATTTTTATAATTTCTTAATTCAGTTGTTCTCTTTTTTTTTTTTTACACCAGTAAAATGCTTTGGGATTTGTTAAATGAAATTTAACAAATAGAAAGTAATAATTGATTTGCATGGAATGGGACTATTTTAAATTAGCATTAATTGTTGCGATAATTTAAAACAAAACTCCAATTGGAATGCATTTAACAAAATTACTTTTGAAATGGAAATGATAAATTAGTTTTTTTTTTTAATTTCAACCAAATTCATTTATTTCCACCTTCGTAATCTGCGAAATAATCCAGACGGAATAATTGTACGCTTTTCTTCTATAATTAAATAAAAATTAAAAAAAAAAATTTATTGCAATTTTTTTTAAAATCAATTTGTAAATTTGATCACAAATCGCTGATATGTAAGCTAATAATTACTGCTCCGTGCAATCTTCAAATAATTCACCAATTAATCGGCGTTGCTTCCTTCGTCGCTCCTTAAAATCTTCCAAATAATCCACCAGAAAAAGTTCCTCACTTCCTTGCTAAAGAAGAAATTTTGAAAACATTTTCGAAAACGATAGGACAATAAAAAAAAAAAAATGAAAAAACATTTGAATAATTCTTTATCAAAAAATCGCATCACTCGTTTGTTTGTCAATTTTAATTTGATTTTGAATTAAAAATTCAATCAAATTTAGCAAATTTGATTTGTTGAACTTGCCAAATAGTTCTCACAATTTTCAATTAAATTTAAAATTTAAGTTCAAAAACAAACATTTTGCATCCAATCGCTTTTTAGGCATTCCGTTGCTGATAATCGATTTCTGTAAATTGTAATGTCTAACAGTAATTGCTTTCTAAGTCAAATATTTCAAATATTAATTTGGAAATTGAATCAAGTTCCTTTCACATTTAAGACTAGTTAAGTTAATTAATTAATTAACAATTGTGATAATTCACGAGTAAAAAAAAAACTCACAAATTTAAGAATTTTATTTTTAATTTAAGGATATCTGCCGGTTGGTCGATCACATGCAAACTTCTCCTTTAATTTTCTCTGCAATTTTTTCCCTTCCTCTTTCTTTCCCTTTCTCCTCCTCTCTTTCCCTCTCCCTCCCTCCATTTCCCTCTATCTCTTTCTATGCAATCAATTTTTTTTTTAAATACTCAAAATTATTGAAAAAAATTAAGGTTTTTTTAATTAAGAAAAGGCAAGGTGAGAAAAAATGAAATTTAATGGAAAAGTTTAAAATTGACATTATCACCTGGCATCATCAATAATTACAGATTTCAGGAGTGTTACAATTGCTTTGGAATAAATTCGATCATTCCTCATTTCATCAATTGTTGAAATGTTTGAGAGAATTTTCAAACGTATCATTTCATAATGCTCATCATCAAATGGTATTCGTCCGGCTGTTAACGCATATAGTACGATTCCAAAACTCCTGCGAAACTTTGTTAAATTAAATTTTGATTAAAATAAAATTTAAATCTAATGTTCAAAATTTTAAAAACAAATGTAATGATTCCGATTAGAAATGGTAATTAAGTTTGAAATGTTTAATGAAATTCAACTAATTCTTGCTAGCAGTCTATTTTATTTGATGAAAAATGAAATTATAACAATAACAATTAATTAAGTAATTCATTCATTCATTCCTTGATTTTCCTGTAGGTTTTGGATGTACGAAGTGTCTAATAGAGTTGCTTCCTTGGTTTCTTGGCTGGTGGATATCTCAGCGAGTTTCCTCATGTCGACCCTTTTTCACAACAATTCTCCACTTTGCTCTGTTTCCACGTTCTGCCGTATATTTCTTTAATTTGCTCGCTCCACCTTTTTGGAGGTCTCCCGGGAGGTCTATTAGCCTCTCTTGGATACCAATTGAGAACTTTGGTGATCCACCAACCATCCTGCATGCGGCATACGTGTCCAGCCTATTTCAATCTGCTCGTTATGATTTCCTGTGCTACGTTGGACACTCCACTTTGATGTCTTATTTCTTCGTTTGGGACGTGATGACGAAATTCCCACCAACCTTCATTCCATAACTCGTACGTCACCTCTAATTTTTGTATTTCAGCTTTTTTGGATGTCCACGTCTCACATCTACAACATCGCAGGAAGGACCGTCGAGTTGAAGATCTCCGCTTTCATCTTCGGTGTTAGAGAGGGGTGCAGGAGATGTCTTTCACTTTGTTAAATGCGTGCCATCCTGCCCTTCCCAACCCCTGCATTTCTCCCATGAGATCGTTTCGTGCGTTGACTTCTTGTCCTAAATTGACTTATTTTTCGACTTCTTCGATGACCTTCTACCTAGCTTCATTTGTGTTCTCTGCAAAGCTTGCGATCTGATGAACTTGGTCTTTGATCGGTTGATATCGACTCCGATCTCGTTTCCGGCTTTCTCAAGTTCACGCAGCATCTGCTGACTTTCAGGTATGCTTTTCCCGATGGACACGATATCATCAACGAAGCGTAGGTGTGTAAGATGCTATCAGTAATTAATTAATTAATAACCAGATATCTGATTTGATTGTAACTTCACGATGTGAAATTTGTTCCGGTGAAGCAAAATCGATTGAATCGTAATTCCAAGCAATAGCTTCCTGATTGCATGATCGACTGGATCCGAAATCGATCAGCACAAGTCGTACAGCATTTGTTACGTGCATTAATAAATTTTCTGGCTGTAATGAAGAAAAAAAAAAAATTAACAATTAGACCAAAAAAAAAAACAAAATTTAAGACAAAAATTTTAATTTTTCAAAAGCTCATTTATTATGAAAGGAAGCAAAAAAAAGAACACTTGTCACCTGAATAGCAAGATGAGCAATTTGAATGGAATGAAGATATTCCAATGCTAATAAAAGCTCTTTGCAGAAGCGTTGAATTAGTACTTCCGAAATATAACCCAAATTTATTAAATAATCTAATAGATGTGGACCATTTAGCCTTAAAAATATTTAAAAATGTTTGTTTGTTATAATTAAAAAATGCTTCCGTGAATATGTTCTGGTATGAGCGGATTAGCTTTATGGCTAATTTCATTCCTAAATGTCAATAAAATTTATTAAAATTTTTTTTTTTTAATATAATTTTTTTTTAAATGGAAATAGCTCAATGCCTGAAAAGATCTTGAATGCTATTGAAGAAGTATATGCTGATATTTTTATTAATTGATAAAAAAAAATTTGTTTTAATTAATTAAAAAAAAAACAAAACTGCATTTTTACCATTGCATTATCATGATTAGCTGGTCGTCCGTTTTGACACTTTCATAATAAGCAACAATGTTACGATGACGTATGCAACGCATAATATTAATTTCACGTTCCACATTCTCCCATTCATTTTCCGTACGTGTTAATTCACGCATAAAATATTTTGCTGCATATTGCTTCTTATCACTTTCACGTACTATTTCTTTCACGTAAGCAAATCTTCCTTCATATATTACACGAGCAACGTTATACGTTTTGACGTATGTTGCTTCATTAATAAATTCAAGCTAAAAATATGTTATGATAGAATGAAGTCAAAATGAGCGGATTAAATGTTCACGTATTACGTGCAAAAATCATTTTTATTAGTACCAATAAATACAAGGATAAAATTGAAAATTGATTTTTGAATAATTTAATTAAAAAAAAAAGAATTGAGAAAGTAATTAATGAATAAGTAAAATGAAGGATCACCTTGGCATTGTTGTCACCAAGCGCTAATAAGAATTGTGAAATGGGTAAATTTAAATTAACATCAGCTGTTGGCCCAACTTTACCCTTGAAGTATTCGTTGAAAGCATAGATACGAAAGGTATAGAGTAGTGTTTTGAGATGTGTGATAACCGTTGACGTACCAATAATACCTTCCATTGCTACTTCATAATGCGTCATATCTGTAATTTAATTAATTCCCCGTAAGAATTTCCAGATTTTTTTTTTAATATTTCAACAAACGAATGATATTATTAGCTATTGGGAAGTGTGTACAATTTAATTTTACTATTGTAAAGTAATTAAATTGAAATAATAATTGGCCTACTTCATAATGCGTCATACCTGTAATTTAATTAATTCCCCGTAAAAAAAAAATAATTGAGCGGTTACCCATAGCGCAGTGGGTAATCCGTATGTCGAGAGATTGATAAGATAAACATACAGGGGTTCAATCCCCAGATATGTTATCACCGACGACAGACCCTTGCGACGGGTCGGTCGGGCAACGATAGTCGCAAGAAGAATGAGATGCAACAGTTTCAAATACCTTGGCTCAG
>JABVXS010000636.1:0-26394 GCA_013365335.1 Madathamugadia hiepei
CCGGCTTTAACTTTTTCACTCGCATTCTTTCTGGCTTTGCATCTTTGCGAGAGTTGGTACATAGCGCAGAATTATGTCTTCCTTTGCAGTGGAAGCATATTTCTTCTGTCTTTTACAATCCTTTGCAATGTGACCCTTATGCAAACAGTTCAGGCATACTTCGAGTTCCTTCAAGCGCTCCATCCGTTGATCTGTTGTCTTCGTTCATTCCCACTACTAGAGGCTCGGCTTTTCATTACTTCGTCTTCACATTTTTTCGCTTTCTCTGGATTAGCATTAATTCGTCTCACACGATCATTTCGTTGGACTAGTTGTTTCAAGGATCTCCTCAGCTTTGTAACTGACCAGTCTTCTTGTTCTTTTTGTTTGTATATCTTGTCGAGAATCCAGCTTGGTAATTGGCTTTCCATAATGGTTTTGATACTTGGATGTTCCAAGTTCTCGACTGCGGTTTCTAATTGCCGAAATGCTCTTTCTATTGCTTCCACCATTTGATTTCCAATCTCTTTCATTTTCTTTGATAGAATACAATTCTTTGTATAATGAACGTCTATAGTTTCTGCGTTTCCAAATTTCACGGTCAGGATTTCTTTAATAACTTCGTAATTTTTGGGGGTTATGTTATACCCTTTCACCGTCTGTAAAGCTTCAGATCCCACATCCAAAAACTCAACTGCCTGAGGGAACATATTCGGTGTAGAAGTGGAGAGATGTGGAATCATATTAAAAGTCAGAAAGCAAATGGATTTTATACAGTAATTATTGGAAATAAATAAATACATCAAAACTGAAATATCTATGAGGAAATTGGGATTACACACACTCGTAAAAGCATGCATGCCTATGTCATCTGTAGAGACTATTTGTTCGAGAAAATTTGTATCGCTGTTGGTACTACCGTGAAATCACTAGCGACATAAATGGCGTGATCTAAAAGTCTGAAGTAGGGATTTATTATGTTCAAAGGAATACTTGATGTCGCCAGTGATAATGCTAAACCTTTGCTGAATTGTTGATTGACTGTCTGAAATAGCACCGAATTTTGGAACTGCAAAGTTGAAAAAAGCAGAATTGTAATAGCTTAATGGCTTAATTAAATGTTATGTGTAGAAATTTCGGAAATTTTGCGATCGAAATTGATAAATACCTTTAAAATCATGTCTTTGGCTAAACTGGCCAAATTATCAAGTGCATCCTGGTTTAATCCAAGCGTTCTATCTCGATCCATCAATTTCAGGACGGGTAATGACGCATTTGCCATAATTCGCTGACCCATTATTCGGACCATTAGATCAAATATTGCCGTCATTGTTATGGTTCCAACACGTACATTTGTTTTATCCAAATAGATGTCAATAAATGATATCAAATCTACTTGTATGCTGCCTGAAATTAAGCCAGAATTGGATGTTTTTTGAATTCAATAAAGGGATTCATATGGAGTACGAACTAGCTCAGAAATATTACCTCCACCATGTCGACTGATCTTGATTGAAGGTGCTCGTGCCGATTGCAGGACAAGGGCTAATGTTTTGTTCGGGTATTTATCTTTGATCGCTGGGATGATGTCACCCAGACAAATACCAAGATCAGCCAGATCACCCAGACTTCCCAGATTGCTACCACCTGAATCGCTACTCGTAATTTCCTGACGTTTGCTACGTTGCTTATAAGTGTAACGACGACGTTGACTCAAACGGAATATTCGGGATAAAAGTGGTTTGTTTTCGATGTCTTCCTGCAATATTTTCAGCGATTTTAATTATTTCAAAGTCATTTGATGCAAATGTATGGAAAGTTAATAATAAAGTTCTGTAATTACTAATTGAGCAAATCCATGAACATGTTTAGCTTGTAGCAAATCATTTGATTGCTTCGCATTTAGTTTTCAAACCGAATTTTAAAGATTGAATGAGAAAACGAACTCCTGAATAGTCGTTGCTGATATCACAGGTTGTTGTTAACAGCGGTCCAATACCGGGTGTCTCTGGCCCAAATCGGAATGACAGGAAGTTGGCTCTATAAAGACTTTCCTATCAAGGCACTGCCCGACATAAGAGAAGTTGTGGTGTTTGTTTCTACAACAGTTCTTTCGAACTTTTACAAATAATACCTGTGCATCCAATACATAAGGGAGTTGACAGTGAAATCGCTAAGTAGGATTTCAATCATTGATGACCCCACTGATGTAGGCCATTGCATTGGGTATGAGCCCAATGTGGTGCCACCTCGTCCGTTAGGGCTGAATTCGCCCTTTAAGTCTAAGGTATAATCATAGTATGTTGCATAAGACCGTAGCAATTGAGTTGACAGTGCTAAATTTGCCACTTTCCTCTGCAAAACATTTTGAAATGTTGAGTTAAAATTTTTTCTTTCTAATGCAAATTTGAATTATTAACACTTCGATGCTGATAATGGAAAGCAAAATGAGAAGCCAATTGAAAACAAAAATGCTACTTTTGAACTATCGATTTCGTCTTTGAAACAAAATGTTAGTTGGCACATTGCAGAATTTGATGGAAATAACTTGTCAATTATTACACTTCAAATTACCAATTGCTTTTTCCTTGTATATCTACTTATCAATCAGATTATATGCTACCAAGGTCGGGTATCAGGGAAAACAAATGAAACATACCAGGTCGAGCTGCTGTTTAATAAGATTGCCAATTGCGCCGAATGATTGGCTGGAGGTATCGGGACATCCAAAACACGGATCATAGCTTCTTCCTCTCAGATCACCAACACCCCCAATGCCGCTTGACTTGTAATCATACGAAAACCTATTATATCCTCTGAAAAACGGTGTAGCAACCGGAACACCACGTACTACCGACCTGTTAAACTGGTTAAATGATGCTCTAATGTATTTTTTAGGAACTGAGATTGGTTGTAAATTGTATTTCGGATGGAACGATAATTCCTCAGCTGTTTTTTGCTGTTGCTGCCGTAATTGTTGAGTGTACAAATTTGTTGATACTGGTAGAAGTATTGCAGTTTGCTGTATGGATGGATAAACAGTTCTAGACGAAATGCTCTCAAGTCTTGCTTCTTCTCCTCGCACCCTATATGCAAACGGAAGCCCAAGGGTACTAGAGACCTGAAAACAAAAGCTCAGTTACTACCAACCTGTTTTCGTGGTTTCCCCAAAAGCCTATTCATTTTATTATTATTCGCAAGTGAATGCACCAACTCTTGAAGCAAGCCATGCAGTGATAATGATAAAATAGGTCTGGAAAAGGGGAGAATAGGCGAACAAAAAGCTTTGAGCAGAGAGATACCCTGCTGCCAGTTCAAATATTAGTCCTTGTAAATTAAAAAATATCACACATATTCTGATGGTTGACCCAAAGATCGTGTACTGCTTTTTACCAGTAATTCATTGCCAGAGGTAGGTTTTCCATTCGAATTTCTGATACCCAAAATTGTAGTTCCGCTATCAACTGACCCGTTACCAACGGTTTCGAACAATTGCGCCCTTTTTTCTCGCCTTCTGACGTCATTTCGAAACTTCGGTTGTATTTTTTGAGCAAATACTTGAGTCGGAGCAGAAGCTGCAGCCACTACTGCCCCGTTTCTAGGACCGCTAACTCCATTGATACGATAGTTGTAAGTTGGAAACGATGGATTTTTTGGTAGTGAAGCACCGACACCGCCACGGTGTAATGGCAATTTTGCCGTTGTTAGACGTCCTTGACACTGAGGTGCGTGACACTGAAGTATTAATGGTGAAAGACAATTTTTGCTTATTTCTTTTTCTCTTCCATTCAAAACATGTCATTTTACGCTACACCCAAATCATCTTTCGCGATGAATAAACTTGAAAAGTGAAGCTGTCAAATTTAAGTTAAAAGTGAATTGAAAAGAAAATTCAATATTTAAGTCAAAAGTGAATTGAAAAGAAAATTCAATTATCTTCAAATCGTTTAACCTGACCTACTATTATTATTACCGCTGCATTAATTTATTGTAAAGAAAATTTGAATTGTTCCTATTTCAACCCGAAACTCTACCATTTATTCACCTGATATCTTTCCGTCCTTGTACCCCTTACCTTATCTTTTGTATTGCATTAAAAAATCTATCAGTGATTTTCGAATCGTCGACTGAAAAATTTTTGGCTTTTCTTTCAGTGTTGTTAGGAATAATTGCTTCTGTCAACATGAGCTTTTCTTTTCCTTTACAGACTTTCTACATGAAAATTTGACATTCAAAATATTTAATCACTTACATGAGTTGGTATTGATCCACCAAGAAGTCCACTTAGTAAGCCTGCTATTTGTGAAAACGAAATTGATTTTGATAAAGAGGCTAATATAGGATTGATCCGCTGATTAATTATGTTTGGTAACATTGCACAAATCCGATCTGGCGCTATAGAACGTACTCGTTGAGAAATCTGTTGCTGAAAGTCACTTTCATGTTTTCATGCACGAAATAGTAAATTACCTATCTCTATCTTTTAATTTCATGAACTCGATTTTAGCACTTATCAATTTCTTGAAAATTGCAATTACAAAAGCTTATTTTATTTCACAAGCCTTACTCGGAATAACAAATTTGCCAGGTCACCCAGAAGACCACCACATTGAACGCACACATCGGCAAATGGTATTTTTACATCACATCCACATAACACAGCTTGAGGTGTTCCATGCGCCGTAGGCTCTAACTTTAGCTTTACGGTGACTGATACCTGGAAGATCAGTAATTAGTAAACAATTGAGCTAACAAACTGACAGCAAAGCAGAATTCGAAAACTAGAGTGACAATTATTTTAATAGAAGAAACGTTACCACGAAGGGTTCAGTAACTCGAAATGGCAAATGGAATTAATTTATGAAGTGGTCAATCAGAGTTATTATTGACATAAGCATGCGATGAAGGAGAAAAATTAGAGAAAATCGATAATGGAAAAGGTAAATGGTCAATGATTTCAGTTCTCGAGAAGCTGACCAACTGAAACAGCTAGAGCAACAAGACATACCATATACATTTAGTTAAGCAATAATTTAAGACAGAGCGCACCTCTTCAACTGTCTGGTGGATATCCCGTTTTGACCCTATCACAAATACTTTTGCTTATGAAGTTGAACTAACGTGGTAGAAGTTAGCGTGAACGATGCCACAAAGCTGAGTAGGTAGGATGATTTTGGCGCTAGCGTCCAAGTTACCCGTCACTCTGCAACTTTATCATTAATTTTCTTATATTTGGATCTCCTCAAACTTTTCCTTTGAATTATATATCCAAATCAACATGCTCGTTTCAGGTCATTGTTGTGACAATTCCAAAATTTAAGCAGGAAAAAAAACTGAAAATGAGGTACTGCGATAAAAATTAACATTCAAATTTATTAAAAAGTTTGCATAATCTTACCCAATATCTAACTCTTCCAAATTAAGAACAATAAGGTTTGGTGGTTCTGGATGAATGTTTAGACATTGTGGCGGACGGTAGTTCGAGACATGGATATTACATATCGTTACATCGGCAAAGATCTGAAGTAATTTCGGTAAAGTATAATGTCATGACACATGTCCAGTTATATAGATTTAGTTAGGCGATAATTTAAGACAGAGCACACCTCTTCAACCTTCTGGTGGATATCCGGCAACCGCAATCGTACAATTTCCCTGTCAAGAACTTGGCTAATTATTGTACTCATATATTGGAAAGAACGCTGGTTGGCACGGATTTTGATGCCTGGATTAGAATGACCGTAGTAATAAGCATCTCTCCTGAAACAGCTGCGGCATGACTGATGAACAGTTAACATCCTGAAGACAGTGTCAGTAAATGTCTGGCCACTAAAAAGTTTCCGCTTATTCATACAAATTTGCTACTAAAAATTAGTTTTAATTTTAAATGAAATTTCGATTCCCTGATACTGTAAAAGTGCAACTTCAAGACTCAAAGAGTTGTAGCATTCGAAAAACTTGCTCTGATTAAGTTATATTTCCGGGAACAAGCAGACCTGTAGATAAAGCTAGATGGAAGTGCACCGATTTGCCTTGAGAAACCGCTATTTCTCGGTTGCCTTACTTGACTGGAATGTTTCAGAGCTTTACGCACTTCCGTTCCACTGCCACTCACTGCACAGTATTTCCAAACGACAATTTCCAGAAATAGGAGAATAGCGAATAGCTGGAATTCAAATCTTCATCAAAATCAACTTCATCATCTGCAATTAGGCTCCAGTATTTGCCGTTGAACTACCTTTAGAGAACAGAAACAAAGAAAGCATTTTATTTCTGACTTTTCCAGTTGAAAGTGTGTTTAATTATATTATATATTTGTGTTGGGGTAAGTGAAAAACGTAACCTTGTTTTGAATCAATGGCCAATTTTAAATGGCCTTTACTTTTTATGCTGCTAGATTTTGCTGTCCATTGTATTTTTGTGAATTAATTTAAAATGTGATGGGGAATGTTAGATCCACTTCATTTCCAGTGATCAAACACTTTCAAAACAGTTTTTTTAGCGATGGAAACTGAGATTTTTACTATCATCATTGTCATCCAGTTAAGGAGGAAGAACAGAAACGCTTGCTTGTTTTTTCAACAACTTCTCTGATAGACCTGTGCATGCGATGAGAAGATGAGAAGTACTCGTTGTAAAGAGAAAAAACCGGTTTGCCGTCTTCGAAAACAAAAAACAAACAAATAAAAAAATTTTCACTCTTCCGACGAACAATCCCGGTAAATAAAGACATTCTAGGCGATAATTACACTTATTTTTGGTGAAGATAAATGCATTGTTTTCGATAATTACATAATTAGCAGCATTACTTTCGTTTCCATGCATCCCCATGCATTCTAATTCATCTTGAAACTCTATCATGGAAAACAGGTAAAAGTCAGTACGACAGGTCATGTAAATTTAAAAAGTTGCTTAATTCCTAGGAACACATTAATTTGCGGTCAATTATGGTAAGCCGTAAATGATTCATTTCGAGTAAAAATTTTGCCATTCAGAAATTTGCTGATTGTCTCTTTTGTAAAAGTAACGTGTTACGGCAGTTGAGAAGTTTAAAATTACTCCTTTGAAATTTGGCAGGCAAACCTATCATTCTTTTGAAAACGCTTTTTATAAATAGTGAAAAGCATTTAAAGTGACCTACATATGTCCTGCTTGCTTGAAACATTGTGGAAAAGTACTGCACGCACTCTGAAATGAAATTTAAATGTTAAAGTCAAAAAAACAAAAAATTTGATTAGCAAAATAGAAACGAAGTTTGTAAGCATGTACTGAAATATTTGCTTAATTTTGAATCGAAAAAAGTTAAATATTTAGGAAATTTTCCCTGATTTGTTTTTACATGTTTAAATTTCAGGTGTTTTCAGTGGCAGGAATCTTAATCATTTTAAAACTTGATTAAATCATTGTGAAACTATGAAAATTACTTTCAGAGAATGAAAAAGAGCAGAAAGTGGAAAACTGCACACCACAGTTGTAGTAATCTACAACCAGAAGGATTCCTTGTTTCAAACAAATTAGCTATTGAAAACTGATATTACACCAGCGAATAGACCACAAAAACCAATTATTAGCTTATTTTTAGGAGATAAAAAAGTGGGTGAAGAAATTTGAAATTTAATTGCATCCCTATCTGTACCAGACTATGATGAAAGTGAAATACATATAAGGTAGACAACATAACAAAAAGTTGAGTACAAGCGACCAAGAGAACGAGGTTGACCACCAGGAAAGTGAAGGGAGGTTTAACTAATTATACATTTGTCGTCCACTCACCGCTATTTCTGAAATATCCTTGGGTATAATTAAATGAGATTAAGTCAGTGAATCATTACTCTTTGTCAGTGGACCAATCTTACGGAAATTTCTTTAAATAACACTTTTATTTCTTCAGAATGATCGAAGTAAATTTTTGACTTGTATCTCCGATGTCCTTAGTTGTTGAATAAATTATATTTTGAGCAAAAATTAAGCAAAATAATAATAGGCAAAAGTTACAAAGAGAAAATTGTTCTTGAAGGAACCAGTAGAAATTCCCTCATAGTCCTCATAATAGTTTCTGACTAGGAGGGTAGCTTCCAAAGGAAACAGAGATGATTGAAGCTTTCTGCTCACAAACAAACCACATTGTGGTACTCCTTTTTTATAGTAGTGAAAAGCGGGACGGAGAAAAGTGGGCTGTGGAGTTGTCGTTCCATGCAAAACCCTTGTATTGGTGAAAAGCAAACATGGCTGAGAAGATATCGCCTTCCGGTTTGATGACAAACTTGAATGATGGCGTAGTGTTTTTCATTTTCCTACTCCTCCCAAGTCGTTTTTTTCAAATTGCAGCCGATTTTCATACAAAATTTAATGTCATGATAAAGAAAGACTGGATTTGTGAAATGTCATGAAAAAGCTCCAAGACGTCGCAGAATTGAAGAGAATAAGAGAGTTGGAACGCAAATAAGAATAACAATGTAGAACGTTCTGGACAGCGAAATCGCCGTACGGCTTGATTGATCGTCGAGCAACATCGTGAAAACTTTTTTTCGTGTTTTGTTTTCCTTCATGCTTTGTGTGGTAATTTTGGCCGTAAAACCGCAAGCTGCTATCAAAGGACAGATTATGAAATGTAGTAGACGATAAATCCATTATTAGTATATCTATCAAAAAAGACGATAAATGAGGTGATAGAGTGGTAAAACAGATTGATTTCTATGCATGTTTTTTTTTTACAATGAAACAATTTTTGAGCTCACCAATTACATTGATTTTTCCTGGCAGAATTATGAGTGTGAGGACTTGAAATATCCAAAGAAAAAACAGCTTCCAAGGGCTCATAAGTGTTTTTAATTTGACAACAAACAGCCTATATCACTCTCAGCAGCATTTTCTTTCTGAGCATTTTCGTATTTGCTGGATGTATAAAAGAAGCTTAAAAGAAAAGAGATTAGATCAAGCAGAACTGGATAATCTGTAATTTTGTGATATGTGGTGATCACATCTCATACCAGATCGATCTACATCTATTACGCTAATTTAGAAAGCCAGTTCGTGACGTTGTATTGATGAATGTTTGGAGGAGATGAGTGACATGTGTCCAAGTTGCTTGTAAGAGGAATGAGGAAATTACAGTACAGAGGAAACAAGTGAGAGGAAATCTTTTAATAACAACCAATATTAATTGTCTGAGGGTTTCCATAGCACTAAAGGAGTCATTTAAGTTACTAGATACGTTGCATTGGCTCAGTGATAATATAGCAATAACGATTCTCTCTTATGAAATCCTTTATGAACAACAAGTATTTCAGCAGAGCAAAGATTTGCTGGATAAAAGCAACAAGTAACAGCGGAAGTGACATTGGTAAAGATTAGAGAAACGATTCGAACAGATGGTTTACAAAACTAACTTGAAAGACAAATACTGAAAAAGCAAAACTTGTTTCTCTCCGATGGACATCACTTTTGCCATGACAAAAAGTATAATGATGAGCTCACTGCCGAAGTCTTAATCACAGTTTCGGTCATCTATTTTTGATTAATTTTTTCTACAGCTAAATATTTTATTTTCTTCGTTTTATTAGTTCACTTACCGATCAACAAATACCTCAACAGGTTTTCATAAAGGGCAGAAAACTGATATTCTCAATCCCGTCAATGCAACCGGTCAGCTGATCGCTCTACAATGTGCTTTCTTCATGATTCAGAAGAAATAAACCTAGTGTTGCATTTCGATATCAGGTTCTCCAAATTTAAGCAGAAACCGCTCAAAAAAATCATTGGATTCTGCAACACAATATTCAGTTTCTTTAAAATTTACTTTTAAAACAATTATCGAACATAGCTCAAGCTCGACGCCTTAGATGAGTTTTCGAACACCCACATCCCAACAACAAAGATTCCGGTTTCTTCAAATCCTATTGCAATGAAAATTCTAGTTTCACAGAATCGCATTCATTCCAAATCATTAACATTTTTGTTTTTGTATTTTAATATTGCTAATTCTGGTTTGTTCATTTCCTTGGTTCTTTGGTCGAAATTTCATTACAAGGTTTTCTGGGTCGATATCTCGATGAGTTTCTTCCCTTTTCACAACAATTCTCCACTATGCTCGGTTTCAAGCAATCTGTTTCCACGTTCTGCCGGACATTTTTTTAATTTGGTCGGTCCACCTTTTTGGAGGTCTCCCGGGAGGTCTTTTAACCCCTCTCGGATACCAATCGAGGACTTTGATGGTACAGATCATCTTGCATGCGACATGCATATCCAGCCCACTTCAATCTGCTCGTTCCGTTTTCCTGTGCGATGTTGGATACTCCTTGACGTCTTATTTCTTCGTTTGAGACGTGATCTTGTAATGAAATTTCGACCATCCTTCGTTTCATGGCTCGTTCAATTTCTGTATTCCAGCTTCCGTTGGTGCCCACGTTTCACATCCATACAGCATCGCAGGAAGGACCGTCGAGCTGAAGATCTCCGTCTTTATCGTCGGTGTTAGAGAGGGGTGCAGAAGGATGTCTTTCGTTTTGTTGAATGTTTGCCATCCTGCCCTTCCCCTGCATTGGATTTCTCCCATGAGATCGTTTCGTGTGTTGACTACTTGTCCCAAATAGACGTATTTTTCGACGACCTTATCACCTAGCTTTATTTGTGCTCGCGGCAAACCTTGCAATCGGATGAACTTAGTCTTTGATCGGCTGATATAAAGTCCTTGTTTCCGGGTTTCTCAAGTTCATGCAGCATCTGCTGACTTTCAGGTATGCTTTTCCCCAATAAGCACGATATCGTCAGCGAAGCGTAGGTGTGTGAGATGCTCACCGTCGATTGTCACACCTCTTTTCCACTTTGTTTTTAGTAACACTATTTCTAAGCAGGCCGAAAGTAGCAGTGAGAAATGGTGTCCCCTTGTTTTAATCCTTTATTAATAGTAATGGGGTTGTAGAAGAGGGTGATTTCCGTTGAGCAATCCGTATTAATGTTCCTCATAAGTTAGATGTGCTGGTTCTCGACGCCTTATTTTATTAAAGACTGCAGTATTTTTTTGAATTCGATATTGTCGGAAGCTTTTTCGACATCGACGAACACAAGGCATAGTGGAAGCTTGTATTCCTTGGAGCACTCGAGCAATTGTGTTAAGCAGAAAAGATGATTTCTAGTGCTGAATCCCTTTCTGAATTTTGCTTATTCCTTCGGTTGTTATTCATTCAAAGTTTTCACTATTCGGTTTGTGATGATTTTGGTGAAAACATTGTATATTTTTGAGAGGAGGCAAATCGAGCGATATTTCTTGATGTCTTCGCGGTCGCCCTTTTTGAAATAGTAGAATCGTTTTGGATTTTTTCCAGACTTGAGGTATCTGTTTTAACTCCAGGTATCTTGTAAAGGACGTATAGCGCCCTAATGCAATCATATATACATAAACATGCAAAACGAATTTTTACGATGTGAAGATCTGAATATAGTTTAAGCTTTTTTTTTCACTATGATGTATCCAAATTTATATGAGTTAATACTCTTTTCTTAGCATTTTCAGGTAGCAATGGTACGAATCATGGTGTTGAAATTCATCCAAATATTGTAGACTATGCTCGTTCATTAGTTCTAGAAACACTGCGCTGTCCAGAAACGCAGTGTTACGATTGGGGAGCTCCCGAATTTTCATGTGGTAATGGATTACATCTTAACCCATCCCATTATTGTAAATATGATCGTGTATACTGTGGTGCTTCTGTTCCACGATCACATCGGCGAATCCTCTGGGAATTATTGAAAATTGATGGTATTCTTGTGATGCCTTTTGAGGATCAGGTAATAATTCTCGATAATACTACTTTTGTTGTAATTATGGAATGTACGTTTTTCTTGTTCTATAATTTCTTCAAAATGAAGACAAGAAAAATTTATTAAACTTTTCATCACTGCATCATATACAGTATTTACAGTTTTAAAGATATGTTTGACAGAATTATGTACAATAGCACTTTCAAATTACAATAACTTTAACCAATGTTTGCTTGTGGCAGCGATAGCGAAGATTTGATTTGTATCTGTGCAATCAGTATTTTGTCAAAGTTCGCAGTCAGTTTCAGTTGTTACAAGTATGTCGTCATGCAGAGAATGTGTTCGAAGTCAAAGTTATTACATCCGTTTCATTTTCGGATTTCATACCACCCACGGAAGAGGAAACATCGAAGGAGCTCTACTCGAATGCTCCATCATTCATAAGCGTCCCTACGTTGCAGTACATATGTGCTTTATCTGTTCGTAAAATTATTCGTGCTGCAGTTGCAACAAATTATAAAATACATATTCGAAATTTTGTAAGTGCACTTTGACTTTTCACTACGAAATATATTACTTCTCACATAGTATTAGCAGAAAAAATGAGGTTAATACTGCTTACTTTTATTTAAGGAAAAATGATAGTCATGGTGATTATTACATACTTTTGAGATATGTATTCATAAATATTCCCACTGTTTGTCATTCTTTATTGGATTAGTCGGTAGCCTTTGGTAATGTCTTCTCAATTACCGCTGGTCTGTTTTTATCCATTCTTTTAAGGTTTGTCAGCAACCATACCGTGAACGTGAAAATCATGTTGTAATCGAATTTCGCGATGATGATGAACAGCTAGTAGAACAACCTGTTAATGTCGAAAATCGACACGCGCCATTTCGTGAAATATTAGCTATCGTTGGAGCAGATTTCGTAATTTATTTATTGTCTCATTACCGTTAATTGAAATATGCACTGATCACTTATGCAAATTTTTTTACACCAACAAAATATGAAATACTGGGTTGGAAAACGGTTTATTTGGGTTTCCGCAATTTCGCAATGTTATCAAAACTGATAATTGCTTGAAGATTGGTGAAGATGTGAATGAGAATAATGATGAGGAAGAAAGGGCAGATCCGGAACGAAGACGATTGGACCGTGACAGATTTCGATTGGTTTGGTTGCGGCATCACCTACACCTTGCTAATAGAAGGTTTACACACCTTTTCATATTCATTGCGGCAACATTTGTTTTTTCATTTTTTCATTCACAATTTCTCTCCTTTTATGCTTTGTTAGCCCTATGTATTGCTATTCATCGACTGCTCATGCAACATAAATATGTAAAAGACGATTATTTTAAAGCTTTTCCTTTCCTTACAATTGATATGAGATTTGGATTTTTTTCGGTACATTACTTTTAGACGTCATCAACCTGTAGTGGAGGTGCAAGAAGGAGATATTGGAAGGGAAGTTGGTCAAAATAATGATGAAGTTACTAACAGAAATGAAAATTCACAGTAGGTTTCATTGAAACAAATTATTATTTGATTTCGATATCTGGTATTTGAATGCAGCAAGTTTTTGGGTAGATGTGAAAATTTGCACCGAACATTGTCGTTTTCGAGTGTAGCGTAAAGTGTCAACCTTCAAGTTTTGTGGCAATTTCAGCTGCTAGCTATCTGTTTAGTGACTGGGTTTATTAATTTTTGGATTTGCATCAAGTAATTTGCAGCATGTTGTGCAATTATTTCTAAAATGTGTCATTTGCATTACTAAACAGCTTCTGATTGTAGACACATTGATTCAAGTTCTTTGAATGCAACAGAAACATCTGAAGATCGACCAGGTACATCTGGAGATGCTGCAGAATTGTGTATTTATAGTACCTCAGCAATTGGACGCTCAAAGAAACGTTCACTGTGAGTTATTTCTCTGTTAAAATTAGTTGTAGATTTTGCGCTGATAATTTACACTGCTCTTCCAATTCGTTAAGGACTGTCAGGAGTGGAATTATTATTATTCATCTTAAACTTAGCATCTCTTCAGGTAACACTTTTAGGATACATAAACTGGGTTTAATGCTAACTCTAATGGAAACTTCTGAAATTTCATCTGGCAGTAGTGGTACAGTGTCTCTAGAAATTTTCGGTTTCAAAGTTTTGTTTTTAAAGAGACTCACAAATCAATTTAGAATTTGAAGTGGTAGAAATTGAAAATGGGTCAAGTTTTTCATAGCTGATTAGTGTTTAGCAGATTACTAATTTTTGAGCGGTCGTTTCCCCGACGATAGACCTTAGCGAGGGGTCGGTCGGGTAAATCTAGTAGTCGCATGAATGCTAAGGCGTTCTCCATGGATGACGCGCACGGACAATACGTGGTATATGCGTATCATTAGCAAGGGTTGCTCGCTTATGGACGACGCACAGAACCGTGACGTGAAAACGACGCTCCCCAGTAGCGGACCCTACAACCATGTGGGACAAATGCTAAGAAGAAGAAGATTAGTGTTTAGCAGATTTACAAATCATGAAAATTAGATGTTATATGAATGAAAAAATTTGTTTGATTGTTAGTTGATGTTACCATTTCAAAAGTGGCCAAAATTGTTGTGAATGGAAGTGATAGTGTCTTTCTTTTGCTTTTTCCTTTTTTAATTTGTAAGTTTTCATTTAAAGATGAATTTTAGTGTGGGGCACGAAAGTGAGAGCAGTTCAAGTGTCAAACGGCGAAATGATGATGATGATAAAGAAACAATGGAAACTGATCTAAAGCAGGATCCTCCGGATAAAAGCAGTTCAGGTGGTGAATCTGCAATAACTGCTGTGGCTCAGGAAGCAGTGACGGAACATCAAAGGAGTGTTAATCAAAAAAACGAAATCCAACGTAATTTTCTCGAGGAAGCGGGAAAATCTGACAGTTTGAAAGTTGTTGAAAGATCTTTAGAAATTAATGAGGAATCCATGATCAGCTGGACAGAAGAAATGGTTCGACAGTTGCAGGATTTGCGAAGTGAAGAAACTGAAAATAATGGAAATATTGTAATACCAAGTGTTGCTAAACATGACAAGGGTAATGTCCGTATCAATCATGTGGATGAAAGTATGAATTCCAACCAGAATTTGAGTAACGTTCAAAATGGCATTACTTCGGCTAGCGATTCTGCCGATTTCAATTATGATAATGAAAATGGACAGCACTCGAACAGGTCAATTCGATCGGTTCAAAACGAAGCAAATGATAAAAAGTGGGTCGAGAATCTTACAAGTAAAGCAAATCATGAAATTTGCTGTCCTCCCATAGATTCGAAAATTGACGATTTAATGTGGCAGAATAACAAATTATACAAAAATAGGGCAGAAAGCAGTTGTTTAGAGCGGTATGATCCGAGTAATGATAGTAATGTGATATATAAATGCAATTCTCGGAAATTGGAAATTTCGAAACCCGAAAATAGTAATTTGGAAAAGGATAATCATCAGCTAGTTACAAATACGGAAAAAAGGGAAAACTTTAACGATATTGATGATGATGATGATGATGATGATGATGATGAGGTTGACGATGTGGATGACGATGATGATGTAGATGACGATGATGATGTGGATGACGATGATATTGTGGATGACGATGATGATGTAGATGAGGATGACGATTATGATTATGATGATGATCATGATCATGATGATACTGATATCGATGAAGATCGCTGTAGCAGTGCCAACAGCATTTTGAGCGATCAGGGGGATAATCCCGAGATTTATCGTGCTAATTTCTCGGCTGAAAATGGATTATGTTTGGCTGTTCGTCGAACTTTACCAAGAACAACTTCTTTAGTTGGTGGTCAGGTAATCTTTTGAGATGGGCAGGTTTTAACTAAGAAATATAATTTTTTTGATTTCCAAATTTTTGAGGATTTTCAAATGTAAACATTATCTGATCATAAATCAGAGAAAGGAAAGCTGCTTGAATTGTGTTTTAACACTCGAATCGTTAAAATTACAATGGATTGACTAAGGATTTTCAATTTTCACTTGATTTTCCGTCAATCGACGATTGTTTATTTCTCTGTTTTTAGGTTTTAAATCTAGATCATGAAAATAATGTCGAAGGAGATTCAAGTGATAGTGATCATAATGCTGTGGAAGATGAGTCTATGCCTGGTCGCAAAAGCGATGCTGGCGATGAAGTTTGTTCAATTTTTGTTTACTCCTTTTGTCCACATATGTTCCTTGCTGGGAGGCGTTTTGGGGCTTTTCTGTATGCAAGTTATCAGTGTCAGTGTCTAGAAATGAAAATATATTGGACTCGTAAATCTCAAGGGCCATCTGTACTGTTATCATCGGTGAGACTACGATGAAAATCAGTGCAAAATTGGTTGTTTTTAGCTGCGGAAGGAAGAGCAGAAAAAACGTGAACAGGCGCGATTGGAAGAACGTGAGCGACAGCTAAATGATATCCGCACTTTTGCTGCCTTGTTCGAACGCAGAATAACGGAATTACCGTTAAATCGTGCTCTCAAAGAGTATATCAAATGTCTTTGTTAATTAAAATAAAATGTTGCTATCAAGTTCTGCTGCTTCCTTTCGATTCAAATTGGAGCTTTCTCTTTTAGCTAAATAAACATGCGAGTTTCATTTGAGGTAGAGAGGTCAATCGCGCATTTCTGTTTCAATCGTCTAATCAGTAAAAAACATTCAGCAATTACCAAATAGTATCGAATGGTTCTTTGCATCATTTTCTCGAGGTTTAGGATTCATTTGCTCCTATTCATCCAATTTGCTGCCTTTTTAACAATACTTCGTGTTTATATGTGATGGTTTTTCATTTTTGCTTAAATAGGCTTTTACGCAACGTTTAAAATAGATTTGAAACCACTCGTGTAAATATGGACTGAAATAATTTGTGGAAATTTCATTTTCTACCACATAGGAATTTCTTTTTTGGATCGTCTTGTATATATTTTGTGTACATACAGCATTTTTTCTTTGATAACAATATTTTCGCAAAATTCTTCCTAAATGTTTACGTGTTATACTTATTTGTTACGTGGAATTCTTATAATGGGACACTTTTTTCTTTCTTTTTCAAACACGATGAATATGGCAAATATTTTCGAAACAAAAAAAAAATAGGGATTCAAGGAATAATGATACACAGAAATGAACAATCATAGATGAAGTGTTAATTAATTGATAATAATATGGTAAATGTATCGAGAAACACCTAAAATGAAATAAATGCTTTTTAGCTATCAAAAAAAAAGTAAAATAATTAAGCAAATTTTATAGTATACAAAAGTTTCAACGATGAATAATTCCTTCGGCTTTCCGTGATTTTTAAGGAAGTCACTTCAGAAATTTTGCAAAGAATCATTCATAAATGCATTGAATTGGATATTTTTTCAATTAATGAAATTTACAAAATAGAAATACACTAATACTTTTTTTTTTTTTGAAAATATCGGAATTTTTCTTTGATATAAACAAAAAAAAAAAAGCTATGCAAAATTTCTGTTCCGCGAAAATTTTTTATTTTTTTGGGATCTAGAATTTGGATGAATAAAGTAAAGCGAAGTTCTCATTCGTACCCGTTACGCTAAATGCAGGGAAAAAAGTTTCAGAATCATTTCAATACAGAAACTTTTAATGTAAAATCTGAAATGAAAGTTTGCAGTGGCTAAATTCGCCTAGAAGTTAACTAAAGTTACTACAATTAATTAATTGTTTAAATGAAATGAATGGAGAGATAATAGGTAGAATAGGGCATATGGCAAAAAGTTTATGGACACTTTTCGCTAATAAATGACTATTAATGATAATGATTTTATATGAGAGAGGAAAGAGAAAAAAAGTACAAATACAAAAGAGAACAAATTTTTATAAAATATTCAAATTAAAATTTGATTTTAAAAAAAATTGTTCAAATATAATTTGGCATTTCCTGGCCAGTGAGCAAACGAAACACCGACGTTGGCATTGTCTTCATATGTATCTCACCGATCGCTGTCGCAAGCATCTTGACGATCTTCTCGTGCGGCACAGCTACGACACTTTGCGAATTAATTTCAATGATCCGATGGCCCACACGTATACCGCCACGTTCCGCTATACCACCACGTAATAAACTACAAACCTAAAACAGAATTACTTCCAAATTTTAATTTCATTTCGAAATTATTTATAATTGAAAAATATATTTCAGAAAAAAAAAAGATGAATTAAAAACAGCCAAAATCATCAAAAATACCTTTTTAAACGTATTTTATTTCATTCGTAAATTACACATGTAACACGTATTTTTACACGTTGCATTTACGTCATATTTTTTAATTATAAAATCTACACGTTAAACTTATTTCATGTATTTCGCAATTTTTCCCATGCATAATTTTTGTTTCAATTTAAATCAATAATTAAATAATTGCAAAAAAAAAAAGAAATTAAGACTTTGATACTTTTACTTTTCTCGCTACACTGTATGTCTTACTGAGAATTTTTTTCTTTTGAACTTTTTACAAATAACAAAAAGAATCAAACGGAATTTGATTAGGAATTTTTTCTGCCTTCCACAATTTACAACATTGCAAATTAAAATTAAAAAAAAAAAAAGAAGAAGCTGCTCAGTTGATTTCTCAAGGATTTTCCTCATTTCGACCCTACAACTTCCTGCCAGTTAGCTCGCAGAGAAATTGTGTAATTAACCATTTTTCTAGTAATAAATAATAAACAATAAATGATACTAATTAATGACAATAATAATGGTAATAATATCATCATGATTATTATGACGATTATTATATTAACAACGATAATAACTACGATTGAAGCAATATGCATTAATTCATAAATAATAATTAAACCTTTGAAGTGAACAACTTACCACCCCATTCTGCACACTAAAACCAAGTTGATATTTCGTATCAGGTCGTCTGATTCGAACTTCAACAACTGGTGGTGTCGAAACAACCGTCAACTTTACAGCTGTACAACTTTTCGTCGCCTGAGATTTTCCATAAGTTACCAATAAAATGACTAACAACGGTTACAGTAGTCATCATTATATTTAATACAAAACGCAAGAACAGCGGCAACAACAAAAGTTCTCTAATAAAACAATTGATAATTAATAGCAATTAACAATGATATGGCAACAATAATGGTAATAATAAGTGTGATTAATAACAATCAGGAAGATATTACTGTAATTTATAAAAAATTATAATAAAAAATTTTTGAAATTAATTAACCTTAATATTTTGTTGTGCAGAAGCTAGTGGAAGACCCACTAATGAAATACCATTAATTGCAATTATCTAAAAATTAATATTGAAATTGAAAAAAAAATTATTAAAAATTCGTGAGATAAAAACAAAAGTATTTGTTAAATCATATTTCAACAAAAGGAAAGAATTTCAAAATTTCATTTTCGTAATTAAATTATCAAAAAAAAAAAAACAAAGCGTTCAAAAACATTTTTTTTTTTTTAAATTAAAATTGTTAAAGAAATTTTTTAAAGAAAAAAAAAACCCTACTTTTTTTCAATTTTTAAAAAATTCACCCACCTGATCACCGATATTTAAATGATTACAACGAAATGCCGCACCGTTAGGTTGTAAATTAGCAATGATGACCGTGGGTAGCATGGAACCCCAACCACTCTCGACAACCACCACACCTAATGGTTCACCTGCCTTCTTTGGCACAACAATGTCCTTCTGTGTTTCCTTCCTGGCAAACATCTCCAATTCGTCACCCATTAATTCTTGTGAATTTAACACTTCCTAATAATTAAAAAATTTTTTTTGAAATTTCAACTTTTTAATTGGATAAGTTCAGTTTAAATGAACAAATTACTACTAAAGTTAAGAAATTGCAAAAAAAAAATCAAAATTAATTGTAAAATTTCAATAAAATTTTGCACTAAACAATTCAAAATTGATGCAAATAATTAATTTAATTATGCAAGAGGAAGAAAAAACAAATAATCATTTGTAAACTTGATAATTCACAAAATTAAAAAAAAAAAAATTCTTGAAATTTGCTGCAATTTTAATAATGTATGCGTGAAAATGGAAATAACTTTCACGTAAGAATTCGAATAACGTGTGCGTGAAAATTAAATCCGCTTATACATCAATGTTTCAAAAACGTCTACGTGAAAATTAAAGCAATGTATATGTGAAATAAGTATCCTTGCATATTTTTGAATTTCAATTAAATACTTGAGAAAGTTGTATGATAAAAATTAATTTTGCTCTAACAGTTAAAGCAAGCATGCGAGAGAGCTTTCACAAAATTCAATTTTGAAATTGACAAATTGGGGAATAATGAAAAATATTTTTTGAATTTTTAATTACTTAAAAAAGCAATGTAGAACAAAGAAAAAAATTCCTTTTCAAATTAACCTAATGCTTTTCGAAAATTTTCAATAATTATTCAAAAAAAAAAAAATTCATTCAATATGATAATTTTATTGCTTATAAAAAAATTACTGTAATTTTAAAATGAAAAAGTAACAAAGAAAAAGGTGAAATTTTTCGAATGGAAAAAAGAAATTCAAAAACCTGATAATCAATTTCACGTAAATATGACGGATCATCAATACCATTAGCACGAAGAAATTCAACGTATGCAACCTGGAAGGCTTGTCCAATAGATTGGGCAATGAATGATGCTTCATCCGATTCAAAAACATGACATGTCACTCGAGGTGTACTGTAAATATACGGTATTTTATGAGGAAATCCTACTACTCTAAATACGGTATTTTATGAGGAAATCCTACTACTGTAAATACGGTATTTTATGAGGAAATCCTACTACTCTAAATACGGTATTTTATGAGGAAATCCTACTACTGTAAATACGGTATTTCTACGGCAAATTCTGCAATGTAAATGTAGTATTTCTAGTGCAGCGGTTTCCAAGCTTGTTGGAGGTACCGAACTCCACCAGTTTCATATGCCCATTCACCGAACCTCTCTTTAGTGAAAAATGAAATACGATTTCATCAAATTTTTTTTTCAAAATCACGATAATTCATAACTATAACCAGGGTGTGCCTGCAGTGTTACCACTAGACATGTAGTCTGTATGAAACACCAATACAGCACATTTTGAAAAACACACGGGAGAGGAGACTCTACCGAACCTCTGAGACTGTCTCACCAAACCCGTAGGGTTTGATGGAACCCAGGTTGGAAACCAGTGTTCCAGAGCAAATTTTTAATCCTTCATTATCAAAAAATAAATAAATAAATTATTTTTTGAAAATTTAAATTTAAAATATAACCTATATGTTTTTAATAAATATAAATAATTAATCTCGAGAAATTCTAACAAATTTAATTTTCTCTTTCTCCCTCATACCCTCTCTTTCATAATTTTCTTCATAAAGTTTGCGAAAATTTGCAATTTAAATTAATTGTTTAATTAATGGACTTTGTTGAAACATTGTGAAAATAAAAAAAAAAGAAAATTCAACTGACTGTTTTTCACTTCACATAAATGAAATATATTTTTTCCAATATCGTTTTCATTAATTACCTGATATTACTATGAAAACGTATTCACCTAATAATTTAGCATTCCTTAAATGTGAAAATTTCAATTACAACAATACTTCAAGGAAAACTCCTCCTCCTTTGATGTTTGCGACATACGCCGTGCCATTAAAACGACCAAATCACCGATATCCGCAATGTATGATATTGTCCGTAATGCATGATCCATTAAAATATCCTACAAGTAGGGCAGCAAAAAAAAAAACTTCAATTTTTTTTTTTCTTGTAAAAATTATTTTTTGTAAATTTGAAGAAAAATTTTTGGATAAATAAATTTAAATTTATATAGAAGATTCATAAAAAATTATTTCTATCAAAATTTCAAAAAATTTCAAATTTCTATTAAAATTTTACATCACAATTCAAATTTATGTATTAGTAAAAAGTGTATTAAATCCTAGCAGTATTTAATTATGATTATCACACCAATGGTGTACGGTAGACATGGTAGCTCTACCGTAATCCTGCGTGACCTGAATTCGTTCTTTAATAAAAGATCTAGATTAAGCACAGATTTCTATACAAATTTAAGTTTATATTTAATATCTGATTTCAAATCTTAGCAGTATTTAATTAAGATTATTACACCAGTGGTATACGGTAGACATACTGATTCTACCGTAACCCCTGCATCATCTGAACTTATTTTCCAACTCTGAACTTGGGTAAAACATGGATTTCTGCAGAAAGATTTCATCAACATACTAAAATGTCAAAACTTGTAGAATTAATTAATAAAATTTAAAAAAAAAGTTTCTGATTTACTAAAAAAAATCCAAACCTGTCGCACATCTGTATCAGATATTCGCTGAAAAAAAAAAGAATTTTTAAAAAGACAAACAAGAAAAGTATTAATAATTTATTAGGAAATTAAAAAATGCCGACAAAATTAAATTTTAAATTTTAATGAAGTTAAATTTAAATATTTCATTAATCAAATTTTTTTATTAAAAGAAGTTTCTTCTTTTGTAACTTCTACATTTTAAGGTATAAAAAAAAAAATGCAACGAAAATCATTTTACATAATTAATTTAAAAATTTAATTGAAAATTATGAACAGACCTGAATATCAGTATTTAGTACCATAATTTTTTCCGTTGATATGAACAAATCAATATCTGTACTTGGCTGAATTTCACCTGCTGGTGCCTTAAAAATTATTTTTGTAAAATTTAAAAATTTGATTTGAAAATTTTCAACGAAATCGTATCGATTAATAAAACAATTAAAAAAATTGTAAATTAAAACTATTAAATGAACAAAAGATTAAATTCAACAATTAATATCAAAATAGAAATAGCAAAAAACAATTCGTAAAAATTTCAATATTCAAATAGTATGAATTAAGTAATTCAATTCTGATCAAATTAAATAATCCAATTTTAGCTAATTAATTAATGCAATTTTAATCAGATCAATTAATTCAATTTTAGCCGAATTAAGTAATTAATTCAATTTTAACCTTCACACGAGCTACAGCTTCTTGGGCTTGCGTCATTCGGCTTGTTTTCGTTGGCCGACCTTCAGAAATCAATTGCGTTGAACCTAAATATCTGGCACGAAACAATACACCTTCGATGAGTACTGCTGGCTCGTGTACTATTACTGCAAAAGTTATGCATTAATTAAATTTGAAGCGATTTAAATTAATAGAAATTAAAACTTGCACAAAGTAAATATGAAATTTGAATGCAAAAGGGAATTGCTTATGAATGCTTAAAAAATTTTTGCAAAAATTAAACGATGCAATTTTCAATTTCAATTACAGTCCTTTTTAGCAAATCAATCAATCAATCAGTCAACCAGCCAGCCAATGAATTAATTAATTAAATAACAAAATGACCAATTAATTAATGGAAGAATTGATCAAGTTGATTAAGCCAGTATTAAATCAAGTTATTACTAAATCTATCAGTTAATCGATTCATCAATTAATCGATCAATAAATTTTAAGCAATCATTATCCATTTTAAATTGAAAGAAATTAAAAATTTACAAAACAATGTTTACAAAAAAAAGCCTATCAATTACAAACCTTCTTTTTTAGAGGCTTTTTTGATTTTAATTCCATTATCATCAATTTGCCCTTGTTCATCCTTCGATAGCAAACTTTCAGTTTCATTAATTAATTCATCTGATGTTTGCTCTAATTCTGTAAAACAAAACAAAAAAAATCGATGAACTCTTCGTTATCTTATCTTTTAATTACACAATTAAAAATTATATTAATAATAGAATGAATATATCACAAATGAATTATCCAATTATATACGAAATTAATAATTGATTTTAATTACTTTCGGACCGTTCATTCATTGCCACCATTTGTTCATTCGTTTCATTCGCCTCCCTTTCAAGTCTTTTCAAATATGAATCCCTGCAAATAAATGAAAAGGAATTTTTCAGACAAAAAGTAAAATTAAAATTTTATCAAAAAATGGAACAAAAATAAGTAATTTTATTTAGTAAAAATTAGGTAAATTTCATTTTAAAAAAAAAACGGAATTATTGTAGTGTAACATTATGTACAAGATTTGTTACAAATTATTTTATTAGCAAATTTAATTTCAATAAAGAAATTTAAAAGTTCACCTTGTTGTTTTATAGTTTATCGAAAAGATAGAATGAAGAACTGAATCACTGTCTTATGGTTTAAAAATTAATTTATCAATACAATTAACAAAGAAATCAGAAATTCAAAGTTCAAAGAACGACTAATTAATTATTGATGCTTTGACCAATTTCAACTTCATTTAGATCAAAGATGATTTCAAGTAATGGTAAATTTTAACTGAATGAGGAATTTTAATTATGTTTTTGAGTCATGAATTCAGGTTGATTAAGTTCACAAGTATATAATTTTAAGTAATATTTTTTATGAAATGAAGTCTTAGTGTTTAAATTTGAAATGATTAATATTAATTAAGCTTACGTTTAAATAACTCAGTCATACGGTACCCGAACGTTCACGCATATGTGGTACGATGCATAGTGTTAATGTCAAACTAATACAATACCGTACAGGTAAATGCCATGCCATACTGTATAGTGCACATGTTATACTGTATATGCTACATTACAGTAAGCTAACTGATACCTCATGACCCAAATAGGTTCGCCATTGGTGCGGCTTCTTTCAGTATGTTCATTTTTCATCAGCGATTCATTGCTTGGTGTTTGATTCCCTCCATTTTCCATCCAATCATTTTCACCGGGCCAATTATTTGGTGAAACCTGACGAAATGAAATGGAAAAATTTTACAATAAATAATAATTCAAAACGCAAAAATTATTATTTGTAAAAATTGAAAAAAAAATTTTTGAAAATGAAAAATTTTAATTAATTTTTAAATCACAAAAAAGAAAAGATTGAAGAATTTATTCAAAGCCATCAAACATTCATCGATGATTTGAAAGACAATTATCAAATATTATTATTATCCATAAGTAATAATTTCAAGTACCGATAAATAAGTTACAAGTTCGAATATTATTGAATTGTAATTTAATTATGATTACGTTCTAGCAGCAAAGCAATTCTCTCACGTATATCATTGAATTCATCAACGTATGCTTATATCTCATGCTATGCATACCGTACTACAGTAAGCCTGAAGAGGTTCTCCATTGTCATTAATGAAATCGAATTAAAAAATTGGTACAAATATACTAATTTCAAATTTATTAACAAATGAGCAAAATAATGAGTGATACTTGAATAATGAATAACATTTCATCAAATTATCAATAAATAATTAAAAATTTGAAATCATAATTTAATGATTGATTTAAAAAAATTCAAATTAATCAAAAAATAAATGAATATATTAAAATTTCATCCATATTACAGTATTTCTGTAATTCAAATATTTGTTTTGATGAAAAATTTTATATTTAAATTAAATTTTTAAAAAATTCTAATTTTACAAATTTTTTTTTTTACCATTTCAAGGGAATATCTGCAATGTCGTTGTTTATCACCACTTTCCTTACTATTTCCTTGTTCCATTGATGTTGGCTGAGTATTTGTTGTTGTTGTTGTTGTATTACAAGTAGCAGTTACCGTAGTAGCTACCGTAGTAGTACTTGCAGCTGTAAAGACGGCCGTTGATGATGATGACGATGGAAGTGACGGTGGTGATGGCGGTGGCGGTAGTAGCTTTTGTTCCAAACAATTACCATTACTTATTGTAGTCTCACTAATTATTGGTGTTACCGTACCACTTGTTTGTGTATTAGTTGGTAAGGGTACTGTACGTTGTTGAACATTTTCACATTTGTTGAAATTATTGCAATCAATGGTTGATGATGATGATGATTGTTGTTGTTGTTGTTGTGATGTTGGTGAAAATTGAAAATTTGAAAATATTTTCATTGCTTGTCCATGTTGAGATTTTTGTAAAATTGCTGCTGCAAGCTAAAAATAAAAAATTTAATAATTCATGAACTTTTCCTAATTAATTATTATTTTTTTTTTTTAAGGACAGTAGCATTTTTTCTGTTTTTAGACAAATAAAATATGATGAAGAGAAAGATCGAAAATCATTTTTTTTAATGAAAAAAAAATTGAAGAAAAATAAATAACGAAAAAAAAAACAGCTGGCAATGTATAAATCAAATTTTGTTATCGTTAAACTTTACTCACAAAAAAAATTTTGTTCAAATTAAATTTTTTCAAACTTTTCATTTCATTTTTCTCAATTTATCAATTCCTAATCTTTTCTTGTTCTTTTACATTTCAATTCATTGAGTTATGGAATTTTGTGGATGAATTTTTTTGTTGTTGTTGTTGCATTAATTACATTTACCATTTGCAATATCAATTTTAATTAATTGTTTGCATTTCTATTTTAATAATCCAAATGAATGAGAAAAAAAAGCGCACAAAGGCATAAGCAAATTGGAAATTGATGAATTACTGAATCGGAGAAAAAAAATTAGCAAAAATTTAAAATTTGCAGTAAATTTAAATATTTTCATTTAAAGAATATTGAACAGAAAATTGGTATTAGATTGGAAATTCAATTGCTAAAAATTTCAACTAATTTTGGAAATTTATTAATACACACACACACACACACACACACACA
>JABVXS010000637.1:0-26389 GCA_013365335.1 Madathamugadia hiepei
ACCGGTAATGAGATGGATGGACTCAATCACTACAGCGACTGCAATGAAGTTAGCTGAAATAAAACAAATCGTTAAAGTTCGGAATGGAACTGATGGCCGATAATATATATGACCAGAAGGGCAATATGTAATCGCCTTCGAACCTAATGAAGACATTCATGGCAAATGCCTTCGCAGTCGTACGTCTCGCTATGGTTCCAAAACTCTTCACATCCACCTGTAATTTCTAATTTAACAGCTACAGTGATGTTTTAGCTAGAAGATTAACGAAATCTTTTGTCAGCGATATTTACCGGACAGATTTACGTCTTAAAATGACCTCTCTGCAATTTTTTTTTTTTTTTCTGCAATTATCTGGTTAAATTACGCCAAAATTACAAAACACTCGATTTATGTCCGCAATGTTTAGTGTTTCGCAAAAAGTGGAGCTAAAACCTAGAAATGGATGACAAGGAAATATAGTTTGCAGGTCATGCTTTTCTCCGTTTCTCTTCCTTCACCTGACATCAAATTTGTATTCCTTTTCATGGAATTTGCTAGAAGAATTTGCTGAACCTCCAGCATCGAGAATCAACCGACCCCAACCCTATTACCCAGCGCGTTTCAGATTTAACGTGCTCCCCCACTGACCCATAGCATGGTCCACTGTTGGTCCGTGGCCCTGAGTCTTAGTCTCATTGTGTATCGGACACGTTTCTATTGTTCGAGAAGTTGTTGGAGGGAGTTTGCATTTTCCTGCGTCTTTAATTTGCATCTTTTCAGTGGTCTCTTCAACGTCTTCACTGTCTGTGGAATTATCTCTGTCTTCTTCTCTGATCTTTCCTACCTTCGACCTTCCCCATCAATAGCTCTTATCTGTGATATGTGTTTTGTACGACCTAAGGAATTTTACAAGTTCAAAAATTCCTTACCAACCACTTTCTTCGTATAAGTGGCATCTTCTTTATTGATATACTAAGCTAGTGAACTGTCAGAAAAACATAACATAGCCGGCTTGGTAACTGAACTCTACGGGATTCCATCGCCACAATTTTTTTGAAGATAAGCGACATCAAAACATGTCTATTTCATTTAAATGCATTTTGTTTTCGTTCCATAGAAATGCTTACTTTATAGATATACAGGCGAAGTCACGAGGTCACTTTCAATATGCGTTCATCTACTGGGTAAAAAATTATTTTGGTTTTTGTATTGGGAATCATTTAGTTCAATCTTCCAAACTTACCGTTTTTCTAATTGTTCTCCGATCCGGTAAACATGTCGGGAAAGAGTTAAAACGTGTCTTTTGATTTGTATTATTGCAATTGTATTCTTCAGGATGGTCGATATCGCCTAATTTAACTGTTATAAGACAGACTTCTTTGTTTATTTGCTCTTTCACCAATATAAATTCGATACATTGTTTTAGCGGCTGTGGTACTGGACGAATGTCCACCGTACCTTCGTTAAATGGTTCGCTCGATGATCAGAAAAACCGAAGCAGTGCGGGAAATGGTTTCAGCATTGAAGTTACGAATAAGGTGGATGCCTTCCTCATTACCTAATAAGGAAATAATGGTCTTTAGCTTTGGAATGATTAAATAATTATGTTAAAACGAAGTTAGATCGATTACGTAATAAACTAAATGTGTCAACAAGGTATTTAATCGCCTGAATTTGAAGAATGAGCACGAAGGATTAGAAATGGACGATGAAGAGGGAAGTAATGATTCAAAACGTGTGCGCCATCATCGTGAATCAGCCGAGATTGCTAAAAAACGGTTAAAGTTGGACCTAAAAACTTCTGTGGATCGTGGAACTGTTGAGGTAACTTCTTTGTAAAAAGGAAGAAAAAAGAGAATAATATTTTTGTTTATTGGATTAATTTACTGTTAGCTTGAATAAATTTATACAAAGTGAAACAAAATAATTTTGTAATTAATCCGTTCAGTAATCTTATATTCTGCTTTAATTATTTTTAACATGTTACTTTATATTTTAATCATTCATGGAGATTTTGAAATTTTGACTTTTTTGTCAATTTTGCTTTTTAAAGAATGGTTCAGAATCGAATGATTCAAGAGAGGGTTCATGTGAACGCAATGATTGTGGTCATTTGAAGAAATGTGCATTGGATTTTTTGCCTATGTAGGCTTATTTCTTTACATTTGAAGTTTGATCATTATGATTAGCGACCAGGTCATATAGAACAGTTTTAACAGTTTGACACTTAACAGATTATCTAAAGAAACTGAATATTAGTGAGTGTTGTTATGATTGAAATATTTATGTAATTTCCGGAAATTTTTGAGTAATTTGTGGACATCTTAAGCTATGTTCATCACCGATTTCGCGAAGAATGTTCTTTGCCACATCTTCATTCTGATTTTTAATTTTTTTTCAGGTGCTGTGGGCGTGAAAACAATGGAAATACACAACCGGCAGATGTCAATCACAACTGCAAAACTTTTCATCACATTACGAAAGGCGAACATGTTTGTTGTGCATGTTATGATGAGATTTGGAAACCGTAAGTTTTAGCTTAATACTGTTTCAGTTACATAATAATAACTTCAAAATTCTCACCGAACAAAAATTTTTCGAAATGATTCACCGAAGTATATTTAGTGGTCGAACAGGTTGTGATCGTTTTAATGAATGGAAAGGAAAATGGGCTTCTGAAAGTCGTTGCACTCCATGTGTACGAATGTATATTCAGGATCAGTTACTTCCATTTTGGTTGCAGTGCAAACTTTGCAAGAAGTTCAGGCAGGTTTTATACGGACATTTGGAGATTATCGTGATTATTTTGCACTACTGCTGACAGTATACTGAAAATAGGAAATCTTTTGGTCAAGAAAGAATTGCATTTAAAAAATGGATGTTTTATATTTTAAAGAAAATAAGGTTAAAGTTTAGTGATGAATTTGGCTAATTTCAGTTTTGAATACGTTTATTTAAACCTTTTTAGACGTTTGCCAACTGCCGTTTGCAGTATAAGTCGTGAGGATGCCTCTAAATTTGTTTGTGGTCATGAAATGGAAGCTGATAGAAATGGTGCAAAGGACCCATGTGACGTTAAAGAGGAAGAGGTATTGTGAGGGCCTTTTCGAATTGGTTTCTTTGGAACTAGATGTACTCACTGTCTTTTTAATTTGATCCTACGCGTTTGATGATCACTCGAAAATTATTGAAGCAGTACTTATTTTTGGTTTATTAAAAAAAAGTTTTCAGTGTGTACGTGAAGCTTCCGAAACATTATGGATAAAGTCCGTCAGCATTCCACCTTTACTGCATAATTCGCCTGCAGTTCAGTTTTTACGACATGAATATTACTTTGATGAAGTTGGAATTAGTCCTACTAACGAAATATTGACTATTCAAAGTGGTAATTTTCACTTCAATATTAAGGAAAGATTTCATTAGAAGTAATGAAAAATAATTTTTGAATGATGGATTTTTCTTAAAAAATGACCGTTGAATTACGATTTGAAATGTTCAAGATTCTCAGTTCCAAAAAGTTTTTTCTGAAATTTTTGAAAATTGATCAGCTATTTTTTTTTTAATGGATTATTGAGGCTTAGTAAGATTTTTTAATTCTCTTATTGAGATTTTGCAATTATCATTGCTGCAAATTAACAGTTACCGTTACGCAGTTAAAATATCATGTCGTTGACTTTGATGAACTTTTTAATTACTTTTTTTTATAATGCATTATGGTTTTCTTGAAACTTGTGATAGATTTATAATTTGTTAGAAGGAGTAGAGCAGAGCTTTATGCGTCCATTCAATATTCCGCAAGAGCAGTCGATGGCATTTTGTTTACGACCGGATGTTATGGAATACGATGAATTACACAGCTTTCCAGAATATGCGACCGAACCAGTTGTTTATTTAGCTATGCGAAATCTCGTTATTGCTTTGTGGAATCGCAATCCATTTGTGAGTTTTCTTTTCAAAATCAAAGAGCTTTGACTTTAGATCGTAGTGCTTACAAACTTTATGCATTATTTCAAGCATACACAATTTTATTGTTTTTCTTAGATTCTCATGTTTCGTAAACTCTGTTTTTTTTTTTAGCAGTATCTAACTCTAGAATGCTGTGTTCCATATCTAATTTGTCGCGGTCTTGCGCGAGTCTGGTATATTCATGAATTGAATCGAATTATCGAATTTCTTAGTCTTAAGTCGCTCATCAATTATGGTGTGTTAAAATTTCCGAAAACTTCAATGCTTACACCAAAATACAGTGTAAGTTTTTAAATGATTAAGCCTGTCGCAAATGATTGATATATTTGATGTTTTGATATCTCTGTTGAGAGCTTAGCTACTCCAAACTTTCGACAGTATTCGAAATCGCCGTTTTTAGTGATAGCTTCTTTTGGAAACAAATTTCAAAATTTTCAGGACATGGAAGTGATCATTACTGGAGCCGGGATCAGCGGTTTAACTGCGGCTCGACAGCTTCGTTCATTTGGTGCGCGAGTGAAGGTCCTGGAAGCGAAGGGTAAATTAGGCGGGCGACTATTGGTCTGTTAATTTGGTTCACATTTTGCTGGCTACAAGTTTTCCATATTTTTAATTTTTAACTTATCACGTTATTTACCGCTGGTTTTGATCTAAAAAAATAATTGCAGGATGATTGGTCATTAGGTGTTGCAGTTGGCAGCGGGGCACAACTTATCACCGGAATTATTAACAACCCAATTGTCTTAATGTGCGAACAGGTCTGTTTATATTCCTTCATTTTCATCTAAGACTACAGTTTATTTTCTATTCTGCAAAAATTTCACAAAAATGCTCAGTGTGCTTTTTTCTTCTATTATTTATTTGTTCTTGAAAACAAATAGAATAGTATTAAAAACATATATGCGTAATTGATGACCAAATTAATTACATTTCTCATAATAATTGCAGATAGGTGTTGTTTATCGAGCTGTAAAGGATGAATGTCCATTGTTGGATGCAGGAACTGGGAAACGAGCATCGAGCATATGTGATCGAGTTGTCGATGAACATTTTAACTGCTTACTTGATTGTTTAGCAGACTGGAAGCAGAATGTAAAAGTTGGAGACGAAAGTCTGCACGGTAATTTTCTGTACATATTGAAGGTCTGAAATATTTTCTATTAGTTGGTTGGAATATGTTTTTCAATGATTAGTTCTATGATTTTCCCTCGTAAGCTTCTGAAATTCACGAAGTACAGCTCACTTCATATACTAGGGAAATGTCGTAGAGTTCTGGTATTAACTTTCTGCTGACATCTTGGCTCTGTTGGAGTAATTTCTCGCTTGTATTTATTCCTGATGATTGAAAAACGATTAATTCTAGAAATTAAAGCATTGATTTCATTCAATTATGAAATGAGATGTATTTATTCCTGTGATAATCCTCTCAAATTTATTTTCAGATCGTTTAATGAGCTTACATAATGCATTTCTGAAAACGACAGGGTTGGAATGGACAGAGGTTAGTTAGTGCTACTCAGAATATGAGTGTATAGAATTTCGAACTTCCCTTGAAAGCATTTGGAAGAGTGTGATGGACAGCCCAGCCATAGCTCAGTTGGTAGAGCGGAGGACTGTAGAGTTGCATGTGGTGATCCTTAGGTCGCTGGTTCGAATCCGGCTGGCTGGAGCGGTTTTTTGCGATGACTAGTTTGAATGAGTGCATTTGCTTAGTAAAGATTTGTGGTTATTTCTCAACAGATAAATTCGGAAAAAGGGTTTTACCTTTTCCTACTTTTTGAAAACTAAGATCTTACGAAATAAAGTGGCTCGGGTTAAATTTCTCTTTAAACTTCATAATTTATTTTTTAAATCTATTGGATTAAATTTCACTTAAAGAGCTGAATCGAAATAAAAGGATTGTATCATGACTGAACATGTATGTTTATTATTATAATCAATTCAGGAAGAAGAACGCATGCTACAATGGCAGATAGGTAATGTGGAATTTTCATGTGGCTCGAAATTAGATGGTGTTTCGGCTCGTAACTGGGATCAGAATGAAGCGGTGGCTCAGTTTGCTGGTGTTCATGCTTTGTTAACAGATGGTACTTCAGAACTAATGCGTCGATTGGCAGAGGGTACCGATATTCGGTGTAATCATGAGGTTAATCTCTTCTGTCGTTAATTGTTTTCAACTATGGTCTTTATGGATATTTAGGGCTGTTTTAACCAAATTTTTGATGAGAACATGTTTGGATTTATTCATCCATTTCCTTGATCAATTTTTAGTTTTTCCAGAAACATCTTGAAGCTATTTTTTAAGTAAGTTTGTTTTCATATGAGCTGTGTAAATTCACTTTTAATTTTAAAATTTGTTAAGGTATCACGGATTGAATGGCAGGGACGTAAGAAAATTCTTGTCAAATGTAGTAATGGGAGGAAGTATTTATGTGATAAGGTATCTTCCAGTTTTTATTACATTTTTATTTTTGCGAAACACTTGATGGAATTTGGCATTTTGCAAAGTTTCGTTCTCTAAAAAATGGGAAATTTCAATTCCATTTGATCGTGTTTTTGTTTGCAGAATAAGATTGGCTTTTTTTTAAAGCGATTTTTTATTTTATATCTGTGATTCAAAAAAGGCTCTACTAGACTTCTTCATTCAGCACATTTATTGGTCATAATCAAGTATGAGAACACTGAAATGTTGCTTAAGGTTTTGGTGACTGCTCCGTTAGCTGTATTGCAAAAAGAACTGATTACATTTGTTCCCGCTTTACCGCCAGTAAAAACGGCAGCTGTAAAGAATTTGGGCGCTGGCCTAATAGAAAAGGTTTGGTTTTTAAAATGTGGAAAAAATTGGAAATTTATTTATACATCAAGATATGGTTTGTTTGGCAGGTGACCTTCCAGCCTACCGTCTGTTTCATTATTGATACAGTCTAAAATATTGAATTACGGAAAGAGCTGATTTCTTTGCATTTTTTTAATCATTCATATATCAACTTTTAGGTAGCGGTAAAATTTCCTCGACGTTTCTGGTTGTCCATCCTGAAAAGTGATGGAACGTTGGATTATTTTGGCCATGTACCAAAAAATGCCAAGGAAAGAGGACTTTTCAATATGTTCTATGATTTTTCAACTCGCGTAAATATTGTTCATTAATTTTTCAGTTTATTGAGATCACATGTTTTTTGTATTCTCTTTCGACAAAGTTTATCTTTTTGTAAATGTGCCGACTTGTGATTTGATTCAAAATTCTGGTACTTGAAACTTGTTATTTGGTTTTATAGTTGAAGTTAAGTGATATTTAACGTATTCGTAAGTGTATCACATTCATATTTGTCATAGAAAAGGCAGCCGTAATTCTATTTAGGGAAACAAGAATCAACATTATGTACTAATGTCCTACGTATGTGGTGATTCGGTGAATTTAGTGAATGAAAAAAGTGATGTGGAAGTGGTGGACATTTTTGTTGACACTCTCCGCGACATGTTCCCACAAGAGGTCTATTTTTTCTTCAGTGAAGATCAATACAATTCCCGTAATTTTCAGCAATTTTTAAATCAGTACTTCAATATTTTTATATTCCATTCTTTATTGTGATTAAGCAGAAGAGGTGTTTCGTTTAAATGTCGTTTATTTTTACAGCTGAGCTTTTTCAATCGTAATCTTTGGAAGTTGTAGAATATCCCAGATCCAGAAGGTTATGTTGTGACACACTGGGGCCGAGATCGTCATATTGGTATGTCGTATACTTATGTTCGAGTCGGTGGTAGTGGCGATGATTATGATAGGTTGGCAGAAGATGTCGATGGGAAGCTATTTTTTGCTGGAGAAGTATTTCATTTTATTCTGTTTATGAGTGCAGAGGAAGTAAAGTCATTCCTTTTAAATAATACATCGGAGCTTAGTTTTCTGCCTCATGATTTCTTGCTCATTTAAAATGCGCAATGCTTTCTTTCAACTGTTACCAACAATCATTTTTTAAAACAGATTCCTTTTTCCAGGGAACGAATCGTTTCTTCCCTCAAACGATGACTGGTGCTTGTGTAAGTGGTCTACGAGAAGCAGGGAAAATGGCCAATAGTTGGCTAAAGAGAACGTCAAACTAGCTTTTGAGGATCAATTGAAAATATTGTTGGAAAGAATTCATAGTTGAAGATGAATGAAGGTTGAAGATTTATTGGTGATATATGTTCATTAGCAAACTGCCTTCATGCAACTGTATGACATTGAAGATTATGTTTCAAGTTATATATAACTCGATATATTACTTGTAGTGGCGAAACAAGGAAAGATTGTGTGTCTTATTTTGAACTTGAAGAAGTTTGGTGGGTTTTCACTTTATTGTTCCCCACTGATTTAATGTCCAAGTTATTTTCAAAAAATTTCCATAAATTAATTTTTTTCGATCTTTGTCTCGTTTATGTTTTCCTTTCTATTAAACAGTGCTGATAACATGATTTAAAACCGTTTTGGAAGCATTCGGTGTTTTCATAAGTGGATATTTGGTTAAATTTTGTCTAGACATATTTTAAGATGAAGTTCAGTAAAGTGCGTAAATTTTGTGATTTTAAAAATGTATTAGAGTACTTATCTCTAATCTCACATTTTTTAAATTGTTTCAGAAACAGAAGGCTATATTATTAGTGGATTAGTGACACAAGAAAATGTGCTAATGTCAATTTTCTCTGCAGCATGAAATTGAAACCAATTATTCATTGTTTCTTAATTTCAAGTATTCTCTTGTTTTATTTCATTAACAACTCTGCGGTGTCTCTAATGGTGGTATGATATGATCATATCCTTGATTACAGTCCTTCGAATCTAGTCTATCGTTTCATATTTTTTGTATTATTTCATGATAAGATATACCGTCTTTATTTGGCAATATTTTGAACCAACATTCACTGTTTTCCATGGTACTTATCATATTCAGTTTTCAGGTTCTCTTTTTTCTCTCTAGTTGTCTGAGTATTAGCTGAATAAACGTTGATATTTTAATGTCTTATATTAAGCGAAATTCTGGAATTCGATGAATTTTTAAAGACAAATTGAACTTTGACCATGTCGAGGAGTTAGAAAAAGGGAAAGGAGAACTAAAACAAAAAAAATATATACATATATATATATTCTCGATAGGAATATTTGAAATGACATTTAGTTCAGTTAACAAGATTAACTTTCATTCTATTTCATGGATGGCTAAACTTTGTTGAAGAATTTGTCCTTTCAATTTTTGTAAAATAATTTCAAAAAGTTTATTCCGGAACTGAACTTGTGTTTTTTTTTTCAGTTTTGAAAATTTTTCTCAAATTTGTCAAATATCTCTGTATATTTGGCATTTTTCGTTGTGCGTAACATGAATTGGAATTTTTTTTGCATAATATATTGTGCCATGTGTTTCATTTTAACAATTCCTTCTCCTATTTAACTGAAATATATTTTCCAAGAATGTTACATTAATTTATCATCCTTTTATTCTTCATTATCTGTCTGCGTATATTTCAGTTTTCTAATGGTTGGAACAACATTTTTTACCATTGTCTCATTGAGTGTTTTCATAAAACTCTTCTCTAAAAGTAGCATGATTTGAAATCATTAAAAGATGATCAATTCTTATTCAGATATTTGAGTTTCATTTATAAATTACTGTAACAATTGTATCAATGGAACTTTCTTAATTAGTTATTTTTAACTGTTAAGCAATTTTTTTTTCATCGAGAAAACTTTTTTTTTAATTCATCGTATATTTGTTGTAGCGTACAATGTTACAAGAAATTCGTAATAATTTTTGATGATTTTGCTGTGATTATTTCCATTTTACTAAATTGATTTGCCAATTAGTTAAGGTAATTCTGACGTTTTTTTACATGGTAATGTATTTTTACGTATTTTATGTCCTACAACGTATTTTTAATATACTTTTAGGTATTTGTAATGATTATTTAAGGTTGTAATGCTTGACATCGTTTACACGTAGGTTTAGGCGTATAAACGTCACGCTATGAAATTGGACATAGCTCTGATACGTAGCTTAGATAATAAGAAAATTTGAAATTCTTCATATAAAAGTCTTTCCGGACGTGGATATGTAGTTTTTATCCAGGAACAAACAATCAGTAACAGGTTGTGCTGCAAGTTTTTTCCAAAATAGGTTCTCAAGTTTTCGTAAGTTAAAATGTTTGAAAATAAAATAAAAAATAAATTAAATTAAAATACTGATTGTTTGAGCAATATTTATCAATAATTAAATATTTTGACAGTAATTAACAGTAATTACTGAAAAATTGTTTCTAAGTGCATAGTATTTGGTACATTGGATTAATGGCCTGACATTATGCATATGAACATCTGCCACGTATGCATGACGGAGCTTATGAAATATCTCAGGATTTTCATCCAGTAATGCAACAGTAATGAATAAACTAACAATTTATGATAAAGCTCAAGAAGATTTGCGTGAAGTAGACATTTACCGTGATAGTGCAATACGATTTCTTGGTAAGTTCAATTTACATATATTTGTATTAGACTCGTTTTGTCTTTCATGTTACGTGGTGAAAATGACTGAGAGGGCTGTGTTCCAACTGTAATACATTTTTTCTCTTTTTGTTCTTGTCTCTTGAAGTTTTCGAAAAAAAATTTATCAAATTCTGCTTGGTTCTGCTAATTTCATTCAAAAACGGAAGTGTTTAAAATTTCCTTCGTAGATTTCATTTTCTTATTTTGCTAACAGTCTCTAGTACATTAAAAAATATATTAGATAAAGGTTGTAGCTTATCTACGAAGAACCATAAATTTCTTTGTACTTTTAGCTTATTTGTGTTTTGAAGTAATGCTGTTCTTCATTTCGTATTCAGATATTTTTGTAATATTGTTCAGGATATGCAAATGAAATTGGTGAAGCATTTCGTTCTTTGGTGCCTGTGAATGTGGTTCGACTGTCATATATCGTTTCAATTGGTTATGTTTTGTCTGACACAGCTGATAAAAGTCGTAGAACTTATCAGGTTGAATCATTTGTCATAACTTAATAGATCTGCTTCCAATACTCCGAACGGAGCATTCAATTGTTTTACTTTATGTTAATGATTGATTACTAATTGTTTTCCCAATATATTTTATGTGCCCGACAGTATTTCTCGAATACTTACAGTTGAATTATGTAGACACTAGAGAGCGATCTCGAGCTGTTGCCTTTCGAGCTATGGACACGTTAATCTGGCAGAGTTTGGCATCTGTTGTCATTCCGGGATTTACGATCAATCGCGTTTGTTATTTGTCCAATAAGTTTCTTAATTGGTTAGTTATCTATCAGAAATATCAAATGTACGACAATTACTAATGTAATGAATAGAGATGATGGATCAATAATAGAAAAGGGAATGTGTCGTATTTTACACTGTGAACGGTCTATTGAATGACAGGATTTTAGGTATAAGTTATGTAAGCAATCCAATGCAGCGACGTTGTCTCTTTGACCGGGAATTCATCATTATGAACGTAACTGTAACTGCTTGGTCTGTTGAATGTATTCGACAAGAGTTTAGGTATAAGTTATATAAGCAATCAAATGCAGCGACGTTGTCTCTTTGAGTGGGAGTTTATCATTATGACACATCATCTTTCATTTTGATCTTATGTTATGGACCTTTGCTGACGTTTCATTGTTTGAAGGTCAACAAAATGGCCACTGAAAGTACGAAAACTAGCATCAACACTGCTCGGCTTATGTACCATTCCATTCATCGTAAAACCGATTGATACAGCAGTTGAAATTGGAATGAAGTCTTCAATAAGAAAGTTCCATGCGGCGGTAGTTTTCAAAAAGTAATGGTTTCGTGGTGGGAATAATGGTAAGTTTTTCATCTAATTTTCCCATTTTCATTTTTCAATCAGATGACATCTGAATGGGACTAAAATTCGTTAGTTGGAATACTTTTAATAGCATTGTTCTTTTTTTTACTTGCAGAGATTTATCGAATTTTTACTGGAATTAAGTTTGGTCTACCAGATTGTTTGCTTTATATTTTTATCACCCTATCTTTTTTCATTTGTTCCTGCATTTCTTATCGACTGTATTGTTTGTGGTACTGAAATATTCGTGGAGAATAGAATCAAGTTTTTTCCGAAATTCAAAAACAGTAATTTTGCATTAATTGGATTAATTTGTTCGTATATTGTTGTATTATTTTGCATATATGTTACTGAAGTTGCTTCTACTATCTTTCTGCAAAAATAAATATTTCTTCAAGTATTCTGTTTTATTTTACAAAATTTGTTATTTCAAAATATTTTTCATTATTTCCTTTATAATTTTGCTTGTATATACATGTTACTCTGTGGATATGCGTGTACACTCTGTGGTCATCAGTATTTGCATGCTTTAATTTAGTTCTCCACAATTTTCATTCAAACTTACATTTTAAGGATTAGGCTACCCGATTTTTCAGCTTTACCAATTAATATCGCTTGTAGCAAATGTTTTACTTCTTGTATATCCTTAACTTTCTAATCCGAACTAAACTATCTATCATTATTTTTAATTTTTATCGATTTCTATGGTTTCTTTTCATGCACTGGAAAAAAGTTACTAATTTATCGCTTGTAGTTTCCATAAAAGCGTTCATTATAGAGGAGGAGAAAATATTAGTTGCTCTTGTTTCAATGTAAATTTCTTTTTGATTTGTCAAAATGATGGTTTTGATGATATTGAGTGTAATGCGTTTAGTAGGTTTTGGGACTTTGCTTTTTCTTCGTTTTCAGCTTAATGATCAATACTTCTAGATTAAGTTAAAAAGAATGATTAGGGCATATCTTCATCATCCTCATCGTTCTTGTTGGCAATTAATTTTCTAGTTGAGAGTTGGACAATATTTTGTTCATTGAAAGGATCAGGATTTTTTTCCGGCGCTGAATAGCTGACGTCAGGTATTTCTGTATTTTTATTTTTTTGATTTAGAGTATTTCAAATGGAAAATTTTGTGATAACGGTTATTTTGTCTACAATTTTGTTTTTTCGCTTTTTTTTCGAGAAATACTACAAATGAATTGATTGTGCTGATATCTGACGAATGACTTGAGGAATACAAGTTTTCGCATTTGATTATTGTCCAAAAAAAATGGAAAATATTCAGTTTAAAAACAGAGATCAGTAAGTAACAAAAAATTAAGATGAATTGATTAATTAAATGTGGAAAACAGAAAGAGATAAAATACTTATTTTTTATTTTTCGTTAGAAAGACATTCAAAGCTATCTGAATATTATGAATTTAATCCAAATCTTTTTGGCCTCAGTTTCTTTTAGATGTTTTTCATTACAATATATACTGAAAAATAGTATTTTAGCTATCATATATAGTTCTATGTTCAGTTCGTACCAAATCTCTGCGAAGCTGACGTACCACGTCGAAACGGTCTCTTTCGCAATAGTTGATTTGTTCTATATGACCTTAATGATAACTTGTAAAGTAATCTAATTCACAAACCTCGGAAGGATAAATATGTTTAATGATTTGTTGAATTTCGTCTGATAATACTACCATTTTGAAGATCTCATTGATGCTAAAAGATGAGTGGTTCTATACGTTATCCGTATGTCATTAACGGTATGAATTTGCCACTCGGCAATAACGGAATGAATGCGCCATGCGGTAATAACGGAATGAATATAATGAAACGACAGATCGTTTCTCTTCAATTCTGAGGTTTCTGGTACTTGAAGAAGCAGATCGAATGCTTAGTATGGGTTTTGAGCCTCAAATTCGAGAAATCGTCGAGTGTTATTCATTTCCGAAAAAGGTTTTATTTTATGATATTGCCATTTTCGTGGTGTCTTGTATATCACATTTTCTGTAACGGAGTGAATCATATGAAGGATAGTAATGATGCATCATCAGAAAAGGGGTCCAAATGTTGGATGTGAGGTCGTTCTGTTTTATCTAAAAACAGGAATGATTTAGATTATTTGGTTTTTATGCTTGGTTTACACCTTCAAAATTTTCTTTGACCTTCGAAAGGGATATCTGGCTATACTGGTGTTTTTTTTCAGGGTAAACGTGTCACTGCTATGTTTTCTGCGACTTTTCCGAGAAAAGTTCAGTCATTGACAGAGGATTTTCTTGTCCCAAATTACATATTTCTTACTGTTGGACTTGTGGGTTCAACATATGAAAGCATTATTAAAAAAATTATTCGTGTGGAAGTGGTTGACAAGAAACGATTGCTTACAGAACTTCTTGCTGCTGACGGTATTCCTTACTTATGCACTTATCAGGTTGCGAAAATTTTTAATTTTTTGCAAGTGAAATTATTTGAAGCAAAGGTCAACTATCTTTGATTCACATCAAGATATTATAAATTTGTAAGATTAGTATGCAATATAGTACGTCCAGAATGACCTTTTGCTGGGCTTTATCAGAGCAGTCAAAGATACATCCTCACCAGTTATTTGTTTAGTTCTTAATTTATTCAGTGATTGTACCATTTCTTCTGGTTTCCAAAACTGCCATAAGACATTGTCTTTTTTTTTATTTCTGAAACATTTTTTGCACTTTTTTCGACTATGGGCTTATTGGGAAGCAAATATTCTAGATTGGTTTTAGCTTGGCCTAAATTTTAAAAATTTCAGTTTATCCGGGACGTACGTTAATATTCGTCGAGACGAAACGGAATGCGAGTGACTTAGCATGTTACCTTCAGCAGTGTAATTACAGTGTCTTGCCCATCCATGGCGATCTTAACCAATATGAAAGAGAACAAAATTTGGCAATGTTTAGATCCGGGTAGTCAAACATACTAGTTGCAACAGCTGTAATATTTCGCTTCAAACTTACATTAAATCAAATTGGGCATTAAAAAATGATTTTTCTAAATTAATGTTGTTATTTGTAGTATATAAGGAAGAAACGAAATTGTTCCATATCATCTTTGCAAATTTAGTTGGCTGCCAGAGGTCTTGATGTTCCAAATGTGACGCACGTGATCAACTTTGATCTTCCATATGACATTGACGACTATGTTCATCGTATTGGCCGTACAGGTCGAGTTGGAAATACTGGATTGTCAACTGCATTTTTCACAGACACTGTTTAATGATAAATAATAAAGTATGAGTCATGATTTGATGGATCTTCTGATTGAATCTAATCAACAAGTACCAGAATGGTTGGAGACAATGAATAAGAGAGCTCATAGATGCCATACCAAATATTACGATCGGATGCTTGCGCGGTTTTTTACATTCTTATATATTTTTTTTCAAATGTTTGTTTAACATTATTTGTTACTTATGAGAAAAATGTTTTTTTTCTCTAATGTTCCAAAATTGAAATATCAAAACAGTTTCTTTTATCGAAGGTTAATATTGTAACCAGAATACCATTATTATCACGGTAACCAGTAATCTTAAATTATCTGCTTTCGTTTTTTTCATGGTTTTGATCTACAGCAGGAGAATGGAACGCAACCGGCGTTTCAATGGACGTGATCAGCGTTTTAGGAGACGTGATCAGCGTTTTGAGGGACATGGCCAGCATTATGAGAGACGTTACCACCATTTCGAAAGACGTTATGAGCGCCCAAATGCTGGAAATAATTCTTCACTAGACATTTCTCCCGCACCTGTTACGAAAATGTTTGGAAACGAATCGTACATCTGGCGCAACCAAACACCGAACAACTTTCATCCATCGTAGGATTCTTTCTAGGCATTTGTTTTATTTAATAATTTTTTTTTTGCTGTTCATTTGCCATTCAGGTATTATCTTTATCTCGTCCTACAAGTTTTCAGCAGAATTTCACACGAACGGGTATGCTAATATACTTCGCAATTCAAATAATTCATCATCTCTTAACATTCATCTTACCCAATCCAGCAATGTAGGTATTGAGTAGGAAAAAATTTTTTTGAACTCTATTTCAATTAGCTTAAAAAAATATTCCCTCATAATACTATAATTTTCAGTTTCAGTCACCGTAATTATCGAGGTCCATTCATGAACACCTTGCCTCCTACTTACCGAAGCAATATGTGTCAGTCTTCTCGCATTTACCAAACTGCTGGAAATCAATTTCCATTTATGCCACCCATGCCATTTAATGGTACTGGCCACTGGCCTGGTGTTGCTAATATGCCGCAGAGTGAAAGGTCAGTAAGGTTAAAAACTCGTCGTTGAAATAATATTGGCATCTGATATTTTATTGTAGTACACTGTTTAATGATAAATAATAAAGTAAAGTCGTAATTTTCGTTCTTCAAAAATTGATTTTCTAAATAATGTAGATTCAGTTTTCGTGCTATTCCATTTAATGTCAGTAACAATAAAAAAACATTTCAGGTTTATGCCACCCAATATTGCTGCTAATTGCGGAAATTCTGAAGCTCAGGCATCACAAGCAAGTTCTGGCGATTTTCAGCATTAATCCTTTTTAATGTATTTTAATTGTCTGTGTTTTGTTAGATTTTTTAGTCGTATCTCTACATTCATTGTTTCCTTTTTTTTTTTTTAAATATGCTTAGGTCTTGAGATCAAGTTGTTCTTGATAGTTTCTTGGTGCTTAAAAATGGAAACATTCCGTTCATAATGTTTCAGTGCTATCCGTGTCTTCTGTGAAGTAAAAAAATATCAACTTTTTTTATGCCATGATCTCTCCAGGTGTGTGCATTTGTCCCGCAAAATCAGTGGATAAAAAAACAGTATGCTTGATTTTATCCCTTATAATTTCTTTTTAAACAAATGAAAATTCAACAGTTTTTGAAATTATCTTACATTTGAAAGACCATACTGTTCCATTATTCAAAAAAGTACTGCAGTTTTGATCAATATAATTAATGTCATCGATTATACATATAATGTTTTAGATTTTTTTGCAACATACATTACTGCTAAAAACAACCTATAAAATGACTTGTACCATATTTCTTCATGCACGTAATGCTTAGCTATACCTACTTAACAACTCCTGTATTTTCGCCGGTGAAAGATTGGTCATTTCTGCCAAGTTGAAGGTTGTGATCCACCGATGAGTGAGTAAAATATTGGAATAATTTGCATTTCATCTGCCGTTCATTCACATATCCAACGATATGTTTTGTTGATAGTTTTTTTAATTTTTCAATTTTTTCCCATTGTTGTTCTCTTAGCTTGTGATCTCAATGTATTACCTTCTAAAGTCTATTCCGTCTAATATCATTTTACGATTTAAGAGATTTTTCATTTCTTTTTGATTGTTATTGTCGTATCAATCCATGATAGCCCGCGGCTTGAAATCTGCGTTCATTTCATGACCTTTATTACTGTGTCATCCACGATAGCGGGTGACTTGAAATCCATGTTCACTTCTTTACCTTATTGTTATGTCACACTTTCATGGAATTTTCATTAGCTTTGAAGAATTTTCGAATGTGGAAGATTTTAGGTGGGAAATTGTTCTCTTTGTGTTTTCAAACGATCGATGGTATGCTTCCCACTGATGAATTGAACGGTTATGGTTTGTGCAATTTTTCGATGATGAGAAAGCTTTGCAGATTTAATTGGCACTGCTTCAAAAGTATATTTGATGTAGACTGTTTAAGGAATGTGGAACGAGTAGTTCATCTGACCTTCAATTCATCTGAATCAGTTTATTCAGCTCATTCAGTTCAGTTCATCTGACCTTCTGCCTCTATGACCACTTTTGGTTTCCTTTCTTTCTGCCTTTCTAACATTTTTTTTTTTCTTTTATTTTTCAGCAAATTTTACAAAATTGTTGCATTTATTTGAAAATATCATGCCATCGATTTTTCTGGTGGACTGATATTTGTTTCAGTTTCAGTTATACAATTATCCATATCATTATCATCATTTGAACTAGCAGATTGTTGTTTTTGGTTAATTTCTTCTAAACTTACTGAAGTTGCTTGCCATGATTCTACCATTGAATCACCAACGGAACCAAATATTCTCTAGAATTCAATGATAATACTGTTACATTAGCCTCATACATCTACGAAGTTGTGTTCTATGCTTGTGGAATTTGTTGCTTCAATGAATTTATATCTACTTGTTTCAATGAATTCCAATGAAATGAACTGGACATTTGAAATTTCAAAAATTAAGTGAAAAACAACACTTCGAAATTTCCTGTTCATTTAATATAATAAAGCATTGAATGAATGATTAAATTGCAAGAAAAAGTCTTTTTTCTGTTAATCACAAAATATACCGATTGGATGGATTCGTGAAATGAAGTAGATGGATGGGTGGTTGTTGTTGTTGCTGTTGTTGATGATGACGATGATGTTGACGGTATATTAGGTGAATTACTGGATGTATCACGACAATGTATATTATTACGACGAAATTTTGCTCTAGCATTTTGAAACCAAACCTGAAATTTGGTTTTTTTTCAAAGAATACTTCAATTATTATAATATCTTTATGCAAAAAAATTTAAGTAATATTAACAAGTGTGTTTTCGATCGAAAATTTTTTTAAAATATGTATGTATATATATCCTTGTTCCTTGTTTGGTCGATTTCTCAGCTACCCTTTTTCACAACTTTCTAGTTTGCTCTGAAGTTGTGTTTTTTGACCATTCTCTTGAGTCACTCGCTGGTTAGGCGAACCGTGACTCGCTCTTCGTCTCTCCGCTTTCACCTTGCCCAAGGGATCCCGTGACGAGCACTGTGGTGAGTATTGGTCCTGATGTGACATCCTCAACGTGACATTGGTAACACCATTTATTCACACCACTCAAACCTCTCTGCCACTGTAGGGCTGTCACCATGGAAAGGTATATATATGTATCTGTGAAATTCGTATAATAAGAAAAAAGGAAACCCTTACAAATATCATTTTACCTAAACATTTTAAACAAATTTCAATATACTTGTAAAACTGATATTATTCAAAAGAAAAAATCTGACAAATAAAGTACCTGTAGAACCCTCTTTGTAAGGCCAGTTCTTTGTGCTAATTGTTTCAAATCTTTAGCGTCTGGATTATGATTTAAATTGAAATAACTTTTCATCGTCCGTAATTGATGATGCTTAAAACTTGTACGCATCCGTTTTGATTTATTTGTTATCCTCGATGTTTCCTCTTCAACACAATCTGTAAAATTTTAATTAAATTTTTAAATTACAAAAAAAACAAAATTAATAATCTTTCATCAAATATTTGTTTTTTGAATTCAATTACTGAGGATGACTGTGAGAAATGAAATGATTTGAGGTAATATGATTGATGGTAGGAAGAAAATACGAGGGTAGACAGACAGAATAGGCAGACATATATTCAATGTCATTTTAAAAAAATACGGATTTTCAGGACCAAAAATAAATAAAAAATTGAAGCACTACAAAACTTCTTAATAGATAGTTCTTGATTACCATTATTCATATTCTTACGTACATGTCATTAACGTAAGCAATTTTGCACATCCCTTTTGTATCATTAACGTAAGCAATTTTGCTCATCTCTTGTGATGGATTAATTTCATGAATACATAAGATTAAATGTGAGTTTTTCCCAACTCACAAACCGGAATCGTTGATGAACAGGTAAGATTAAATTAAGTTTTTCCCAACTCACAAACCGGAATCGTTGATGAACAGGTAAGATTAAATTAAGTTTTCCCCATCTCACAAACCGGAATCGTTGATGAACAGGTAAGATTAAATCATAAGGATTCCCGAAAAGTCATCATAGCTAGGATATTCAATTATTTCACCTCATTATCTATCCTTTAATTTAATCAATTAAAATTATGATTTGACAAGTGGCTGAAAAGAAAAATCAAATGAAATTATTTCAATTTTTAATTGAGGGAGTGATTGATTTTTCATCGGAGGGATATATAGATATACCGTAGTATTTTGAAGGAAAATAGGTTTTCCAAAATGAATAATTTTGCTAGCTATCTGTTCCATAAAGCTAAACTGAATTAGCTCAAAAGTTATTTCAAGCCATTTAAGCTTTCATGAAGAACAAAGCGGCAATTTGAGTATGCTTACAAAGCCTCCAATTTCCGCCATATCCTCTCCAATTAACGCCTGGATACGGTAGCCAGCCAGTATGTGAAATCTGCTCATCCGAAATGATATCTTTTTATAATTTCTTCTTGCATTTCATAATCTTCTAATTTATACATTTCTAATATAAAACTTTTCTCTCTCTCTCTCCTTGAATCTTTACCTCTCTTCTTCTCTCTTTCTTTGTCATTTCAATATTTTTTTTTTAAATGAACGAATATTGCAAAGATTTTTACTTGACATAAAGATATGGTAAGATATGAAATAATCAAAATGAAACGATAATTTTATTTATCAAAAAAATTAGCGTTAAGTTGAAAAGAAAAAAGTGAAGGTGCTTTGAAAATTTGAATTTTTTGAAAAAATTTTTCTTTGTTTTTTGATGACGTAAACCGCGTAAACGATAAAGTATCAGGAAGCAGGGAAAGTGAAAGTATTTTTTTGATAGACTGTTATGAGATTGAAATGATATATATATTTTTTAAACAATATAGATTTTTTTTTTTATTTTTTAAACGAATTGTATAAATTTTTTTTTGCATTAGAATTTTTCCTTTCCGAATAAGAATGTTAAATTCGTTAATTAAAATTGTCTTTCATTTTAGGTTTATGTCGTTCAACTTATCTTCCATATATTTTTTTTCAAATATGTTACAATGGAATATTTTTCTCTTCGTGGAAACATTCCCGAAATCTCAGGTGAGAATAGAGATTTTCTGACGAATAGAAACAGAACAAAAAATAAAAATTTATTAATGAAAAAACACCAGTGCCAACCAATACTATTGGTGGTAATGGTGATTGTTGCAGTTGTTGTTGTTGTTGTTGTTATTGTTGTTGTTGTTGTTGTTGCTGTTGCGGTGGTGGTATTTTCAATTTCATCTATTGATTTCTTCCATTTCCGGCAACGTTCTTTTCCATGGATTAACGAAATTTTGGTTGATTCATTGATAGTTTGTAATGAATTACTATCAACAATTGTAGTGGTGGAATTAATTACATTAAAATGTGCTGAAATTTCAATTTTTCAAACTTCTATTTTTCTTAATTAATTATGATTTAACAAAAGAAATTTGATACAAATTTTACTTTATTAATTTTTTTTGCTTTGCTTTATCATTAACGTTAATTTCATAACATTTAGTTGTGGTGGTAGTAAGAATGATGGAAAAAAAATTTTTGCAAAATTAATTAATTTATTTAAATTTCTATCAATACAAATTTATTTTAGACTTTCTTTTTTTTTTTAAATTATGCATTTTAACAAAATGAAAAGTTTGATATTTGAAAGATTTCTACGAGGACATTTACTGTTAATTAATTCAAAAGATATAGTAATAGAATTTTATTCCATAAATTTTTATTTTATTTTTTGAAATTCATCTATAATTAAATTTTTTGGATAACTATCTCACTTTTATTTCATCAATTTTTCATTACTAACTTGTAGATGAGAATGATAGTAATTTCTGCAGTAATTAATTAGTAATTAAAATTTTTTCATTTACATTTTTAACTTAATTTTAGGTTTTATCCATGAAAAGAAAAATGATGAATATCTTGGCATTATCGCTATGGATCACTACATATTGATATCTCAATTTGATGAGAAATTATTGAAAAAACTTTTTTTTCAAATACCGTGACAATATAATGTTCCTTCACATCCCATTATGAATAATTCGCTAGGTCGAAGTAATACGAAACACACGCAACACGTGAAACATTCCAAATGAAAAATAGCTTCATTAACACGCATTACTATATCTGCATCAGATAATACCGCAGTACATCGTTCACAACGTTTACCGTATTTACTAGAAATGATTTTTTTTAATGCTAAAATGATACGTTAAAAATTTATAAGATATGTTATATTACCATTATGCGTCGAAGAATTGATAAATGTTAATTTACCGTAATTTGTCAACGGATTTATATAACTCCCTTACTGTGTTACGTTCAAAAATTTACGCATTTCGCTTATCCGTGATACGTTAAAAAATTGTTTTAAATACTGATTTGCCGTAATAAGTTAAAAAGTTTTGCTGTGATACGTGATAAAAACATACGTGAATTTTGCAACATATCACACTATTTTACCTACGAAATAACTGCTGCTACATTATGCTGATTTCCAGGCTAACAAAAGGCCAAATTTTCAAATTGTCAACATTGTGAATGTAAACAAATTGTAATAAATAATTGCTGTTTGTTTCTCATGAAAATCTCGTCAAATCATTTTGCTTTTTCTGGATTGAAAAAGTTTGGAAAATAAGGTAAATGAACAAAAATAAATGAGTTGAGGATAATTAATTCATTAAGAAATATTTGTTTCGCATAGGCAAAATGATTTAATGCTAGTTTTTCTTTTTTTCGGTCACATATGATGAAACTATGCAGTTATGTTACGTGTAAAACGTCAAATTTTTTTTACCCGAAAAATACGATATATTGGTCAACTGTTGATGATGGATGATTACTTTGGAGTATATCAAGTAAAAAAATTGATAATTTGGTCGTAATCAGGAACAATGATTTGGTGATAATTTCCTTACGCAAGGTAATCGTCACGACAGAGTACCAATCCATTTTTATAGTAGCAGGTGGCTGCAGTTTGCAGTGAGGAATGACATAGAAAACAACGTAAACATTCATAATGCCAATTTTGTTCGTTCATCAACAGGAAATGCTGATCGGTAATGGGGATTAAGCATGATACGCAACAACCTGTTTGTAATAATAATTTCATCTTAGAATTTTGAACAAAAAAAAATGTCACATGCAGAATGAGAAACAAGAAATAAAAAATTCAATGAATGGATATATCAAACTTTTAATTGATTTAAACGAATTAAAATTTGTGAAATTATTGAATTTGTAATAATAGCTAATTTATGGAATGAAAAGTTTTTTTTTGTTTTCTTTTCACCATACCTGGTGTAGGAAGGTGAGATGAAGCTGTTGAGGTTGATGGAACACTTGATGGTAGCGGTGTCGATGTTATTGTTGTTCCCATTTGAATTTTATCATTTAATGATGACGAATAAATCATCCGGTAATAATCATCATCATCATTGATTAGTTAATTAATAAAATAATTCAGAAATCTATTAGTACAGTAAAGTAATATGAAAAAAAATGAATTTACCGCAAAAAATTTTAAAAAAAAACCACAAAATACCAACCTTAAAAATTTTTTTAATACTTCGTCTTTGGTTTTCTTTTTTGAAAAAAAACAAAAAATCTTTATTCAAAGAAAAATTTTTGATAGTATTCAGTAATGTTGCTACGTATTCAAAAAATAAATGTTTATTTTCAATTATGTTTTTAACAAATTTTATATTTTTCAAGTTTCTTTTTTTGTAATAAACTTAAACAAGCTTAAACAGATTTTTTTTTGCTTTTTTGTTTTTTTTCAAAATGTAAAATGTAACAAGGAAAGAATTGAACCGGAATAAAAGGGATAAGTATATGTATAAATTTAGAAAGGGAGATGTGTAGAGAGAGGGGGAGAGAGAGTGTGGGCAAGAATGTGGTTGATGTGGTACCTACCCCCTTTGTAAGGATTTGAAAAAAAGATTAGCGAAAAGTAGGTGTAACAGTAATTTCAGGCCATAGATAAATGATGATAATAGGCCGGGCCTTCTTAGTCTTTTACCATTTCCTACTCAAATCCATCATTTTTTATGTTCCTATTAATTTCGAATTATGTTTGATTGTCGTGAAAAAATTCTGACAATTAATACCACCACGGAGGTTTGAGTTATTTTAGTTAATTGCATTCAGTTAGTTATTATTTTAGTCAGTTTAAGTTGTTATTTCAAAGCCTTTAATCATCATTTACCACTGGAAAAGTTAAAATGAAATTCAAAGGAAAATTTGTTGAAGTATGGTTGAAAAATGAAAAGTTTAAAAAAATTAAGAAAATTAAAAATTAAAAAAGAAAAGTTTTGTTGCATTTTCGTGAAGATAGAGATTATTGATAATAAACTGATCCCGGGAAGGATCAATTTAATGAAACATTCTTGAAAAGGATACTTCGAAAAATGAGTGTCCCCAAATGGGTTTGGTAAAATTTGACACCAAACTATAATGATTGGCAGGTGAGATGGAGAGAGAGAAAGCTTGATAATTTGTAAAATTAAAAATCAAAATTTATTCACAGCTATCGTTAAAAGACGCAAAACTTTTTAGCGAATGATAAATATGAATAAATTGAAAGTGAGATTGTTAAAAAAATAATGCTCAGATCAATCGTTGGGCATGAACTTTTTTGTTTTTGTCTATTATTTTTATCTCACAATAAAGTGATTTTCATATTTTTAATTTAAAAAAATGCTTAACAGGAATATTTTTTTAATATTTAAATATTAATTTAAAAAAAATTTATAATTGAAGAAAAAATATGTTATCCAAGAATATAAAAATTTATTCCGTTGAATTATTTACCTCTAAAGCAAGCCTTCAAAATTCTCAAACTAATCGTGTACCTGAATTTCTTTTTTTTGTCGATTATCTTCATGATGTAGGAAAAGGTTAAAATTCATAGATTTTATTATGAAAATTTTCAATCAATTATTAATTTAAAAAAAACCTTAAATTAAAAAAAAATTGTTAACAAAGAATACAATAATTCAATGGAAATCGTTTAAATATTACCTAAATTTAATCCATTAAAAGTTCCCATAACTAATCGTTTGCAACAATCGTGGTTCACTAAATTTTTGTAACCTATCGAAAGCTCTTTTTGATAAATTTTAATTCTATAATTTCTAATTAAGGTGGTAACAAAAAATATTACGGTAAAATACTACTGAAAATAATTATGGTGAAATTTATTTTGGTGGTCGGAAAATTTCAATTCAATTTTGGAGTAATCAAACATCCTTCGGTGATCAGTAACAAACAAAAGTATTTAATTACTAAATTGAAACTGCAAAATATACTTGAGAAAAAAACTTTGAATTTTTCAATGTCACAACATTAGTATTCATATTAACTGAAAATTAAAAAACCTAATATCTTCTTCCACTGATACTTTTCAAATTCAAATTTTTTTTGAGTTTTTTGAATTTTGTTTATGAAATCGAAATATTCTCATCATAAACCACCATCCATTCATTACTGTAAAAAAGAATAAAGTAAAGTACAAATACAGTGAAAATGTACTGCTAATAAAAACTTAATGACTTAATTGCAACAAACCGAATGAGTTAATTACAACAAGATGATATGAGAATGCTTATATGGTTTGTACGACCGTTGCGTTACATCTGGCAAATTCCTCCATCGACATATTGCGCAGCATTTTATGGTAGTGAATATACATATCTGATGGTGAGATTTTTGCAAACTACCGTATAATTTATGACAATTGTTGTAAAATAAAGCTTTAATGCAAAAGTTTTTGTTTTCTTTTTTTTGTACTTTCACCAAAAAAGAAAAGAAAAAAAAGGAAAAAATGATTAAGCAGAATTCCCTGGTTCCTTGGTCGGTGGATATCTCAACGAGTTTCCTCGTGTCCACCCTTTTAATCACAACAATTCTCCACTTTGCTCCGTTACGTTAATTGCGAAAAAGAAGCTCACTTCGAAGCTTCTCCACTGTTTTTTTCTCGTTACGTTACCTTATGCTAATTGAGCAGAAGCCCAAACAAAACAAAATTCACCAAATTTCATCATTTTTTTCATCTTTCAAACTCTTGAACTCTCGAATTATGCGACCAACAACTTGAAAATTCATTTATATACAAAATTATTTGCAAAGGTAAATTGAAGTCGTATGAATTCAAAAACAAAAAAAAATAATAAATCCATATCTTCCATTTTTTAAATTTACAAATTAAGTTGGAAATGAACGACTTGTATCGTTTGGTATAACGACCGTAATTTAAATGTTCAATAATACTGTATAAGGTTTAAGGTTTTTTTTGTTAGTTGTTTACCGCAAAATTAAAAATGAAAAAAAATTGTTGGTTGTAATTCTAGGGGTTGCAGGATAATAATACAGTATGAAAAAGCGGTATAACTAAAGAAATATTGATGGATGAATGGTACTTGTAATTATCTTCCACACAACTACCCACCTTCTATAAATGTATTCATTGTGAAAAAAAAAATGTGATAGAAAGTGATTGTCCAGTACAGCAGCAGGGGTCACGGGTCATGAAGGTGAAGAAATGATTATAATGATGACCTCATAGCAGGGGTCATCATTATAACTTCTTTACGCTTCCCCCCCAATACTTCTTCATCTTCAAATATTTGGTTTTAATTCTTTCCCAGTTAATTTTTTATATATCGGCTATGGTAAATGAAAATTTTAGGATGAAAGAAAATTTCTCACAAAAATTGAAATTTAAATGAAATGTAGAAAGGGAGAGAAAGAAGGAGGGGAAGTGGGGGGGGGGGAAATTGTCGAAACTGAAAATTAG
>JABVXS010000638.1:0-26368 GCA_013365335.1 Madathamugadia hiepei
TAGGGTCCGCTACTGGGGAGTGTCGGCTCCACGTCACGGTTCTATGCGTCGTCCATAAGTGAGAAACCTTTGCTAATGATACGCACATACCAGGTATTGTCCATGCGCGTTATCCATGGAGAACGCGTTAGCATTCATGCGACTACTAGATATACCCAACCGACCCAAAAATGCTTTCTGAACGAATAATTAATTATTTTTTTTTAACTGAAAAAGATAAATAAATAAATGATTATCATTAGATTATTATGATCAAAACTGACTGTCTACGTGCAAATTGCAGTCTAAACACAATGTCTACGTGCAAATTGCAGTATAAACACAATGTCTACGTGCAAATTGTAGTATTAACACAATGTCTCCGTCACCCTATTCGTTTGTCCCACAGCTGCACTGCGTATTTCTGTCGACCGTCATTCTCCGCGTGTCAATCCCTCACGTGTTGCCCTATACGGAAATTCTTTGTTTTAGACGGCTAATGGCACGTGCTAAGTGCGAAAATGTCTTGATATGAGGCAATTTGCTACATTAGAACCTATAAATGAAAACAAGAAGATGTAGAGCATCTGATGCAAAAATTGCAAATGCACTGAATCATTAATTGTCATTGAAAAATCATCAATTACAAATATTTTTAACATAATAAATTTCATGCAACCAAAAATTCTCTAAAACCTTTCAGATCATATTGGTGGAACTGCAGATGCAGTGGATTGGGAAGGTACTAGAGAAATGGTGAAATGGTCATGAGGCGGTTGCGGAAGAAGTAGAATTTGACGGCGAAAAGGTACATTTAGCTCACTTGCCTGAAATGATAATGCGGTTGAACAATAGCCATGCTGGGCAGGGTGAGTCTCGCTACTCTTGTAAATGAAAAGTAGAACCTGATAGTACCAATAGAGACAAGTGGCTCTTAATCGTAGACTTTGACTTAAACTTAGATTTAAAAACAAAACTTGAATGAATCAGCCGAAAAGCTATTCGAAACGACTTGATACACTTATTGCATTTGATTGGTTCTTCGAATTCATCCAACGAGTAAGAATCGATGATTGAAATCTTACTAAACACAAAAGTAGAACCAATAGTAGCTGGAAGCAAGTTCACAAAGAGTTACCACCGGTAATAAACTGAACTAACAAATACCATGAACATGAATTAAGCTCCAGATGCAGATCAGTTCAGGAAATTGGAATGCATGGGAATTCAGGAACAACATAAATGTTCAATATAATAACAGATTGCAATAAAATGATGAGACGATTAAGGACTAAGGATCAAGGATCAATTAACATCTAAACGTGGTAAAGCAAGACGCAAGCGTGAAGTGAATGAACAGGATTTTCTAAACGCGTGGAATTAATTACGATTGGTTTGAGTGTATCCATGATATCGACGATACGCATTGCTACCAGAGTAGGAATTGATTTAACCTTTTACTATTCCCAACTCAAAAACCCAAACCTGGAAGTTATAGTTCTCGTGAAAACTTTGGAAGTCTCTTTAAAATGGATGATCTATTTAACCACAAACACCGCAATCATCCTATAGAAGTGAAACTTCTCTTTTTCAGGAATATCGTAAAAAACCCGAAAAAATTTGTACAAAAAATTCACATTATAATAATCCTGCAGACAATAAATTCAGAATAACATCTGAATTCATAGAGGTCATAGGAGCTGTAAATGTCCCAGATCGTTGTTGACCATTATAATCAATGTTGATGCCTGACCTTTGATGTGTTTGAATTTGTTTAGTCAAGTTATAGAAAGTATATTCGATATAAACTTTATGAAACTGCAAAAAGTTTCAACCCTTCCCGTCCAAGTGGGGAGTTGTGGCGTTGTGCGATCGGCTGCATTTTTTTTTCAATATTTCTTTCCTCATGCGTCTTTATCACTCATCATTTTCCAATTGTCTCCTTTGTCTTTGTTTCTTTCGCTTTTTCGACAGTTCTGCTAATTGCGCTAATTATCTGTTGCTTTGACTGTTAATTGTTCCTTATCTGTTCTTGTCCGCAAAGATGGGTCCTATCTCATTTACACAACTTACATTTGAATTTTCTTTTGTCACAAGACATGAAGCCTTGAAATAATTGCTTGTGTTCAACCGTATGATGAAATTCCATAATAATTCGTCTACAATTGTAATTTTTGACAATTAATAATTTACTAATTGTTACTTTACGTTATGGTCACACATATAACGGCGATTTCACGTGTGCATTACATCACATATCACATAATATGTTGTTGAATCATGTGCATGCGTCAACTAGTCTGGCCTCTTAATGGCAGATTGAAAATTACTGCTTATTAAACAAGGAAAAGAGGATGATGTATGCGTGCGTGCGTGCGTGTTGTCATTATTATAGGCATACCGAGATGTGAATGGTTTATTTTCTTTTAAGCTACTAGTGATAATTAAGATTTTAATGTTTAGCAAAAAGAAAAAAAAATTTCACAAAGGTTATTTAAGCATTAAAACCGTAGAGAAGCCGTTCGACACCATACAATTAGGAAGATCGGCTCCAATAGCTGTGCGAACAGCTGGAACGTGAAGAGCATTTGCTGGACGAATCATCAATTCCGGAAGAACTAATGAGTCGAACAAATTCGATACAAAATGAAATGAAATTAAGAAAACTATTGGCTAAATAGAACACAGTCAGTATTATGATTTTAGGCCCTGTCGCGGAACACGAATCAAACAAAGAATCAGTTCATAAGCTTAAATTGTGACTAATCAGATATTTAATAGATGATCCCTCAAAACCAATGTCCATTCTATCCTACATTGATAATACTGTCGTTTTCCACTTTCCCACGTATTTCCCTTTACATTCATCCTTGCATTTCCCATGCATGTCCGCTCAACCCTTCTCAGATCCTTCACCACACGCCCACTTAACATCTCATTTCCGCATCATTTCACTCCTATTAACCATCATTGGGGTTACGGTTCTAGCATTAGCAATCGTTTGATACTCAAGGTTGGTGCCTGCTTCTATCACCTTTTGCGTATTCATTACTTTGAAGTTTTACTACGATTTTGTTATTACTACGTTCTTGCGTCGCGTTTATTGTTCCTTATTCTATTAATAAAGATTTAATTACCCAAGTTTGAGATTCTTGCTTGCTTACGCTGCACAGCGACAATCTAACTTTTTACAATTTTTGCTTACGCACGTTACACAGCAATATGTGCACATACACAGCAAAAAGGTATCACTGTCTACTGGAAGATAGGCAGTATTAAAGCAGACAAAACCAATTTTCTCGACAGGCCCAGAAAAAAGAAAAGCCGAACAAATGAGCAACGATGATGAAGATCGGAATGATGGTAAGGATTCAAGACCAGATGAAATAGATCCAACGCCTGAAAGAAAAGCAGCAAAATCTGACCGAATTGATATGGATGACGATGGGTTTGAAAGGCTTTCTGAGGCACATGCAAGATTGACAAACAAAGAGGGTAAAAAGGTCAGCTTGTTCATGCTAAGTACAGCAATAGCCTAACAGTTATCACGATGATGAAAAATATGTTCATAATGTCATGTTAATATTTAATCATAGATTTGATTTTTATAAAATAGTTACTGTTAGCAAATAGCCAGGCTTTCTCTGCTCGTATATTATTATTGTTCAAAGTTATTTTGAAATTTGTAAATTTTGAATACCGCTGAATCATCATAAACTTCGTTTTAGGAAAAATTTAAGGCCTAAGAGAAACAGCTTTCAGAAGCTTGTCGTATTGCTTCGTTGCAGGAGCGACGTGAATCACGTGCTGCCGTATTTTCATGGAAACAGCACAAATTTCAACAGCAAAATCCTCCGATGCATCTTGACTACAGCGAAGAGGTTTCTTCTAGACTTTGTAAAAAATTTTCTCTTCATAGATTTTGTAAGTTTTCTCTCGTTCTTTTTTAAACATATTCTAATGAGGAATTAAATTTTTTACTGCATCTATAATCTTTCCTACTACCTTGGTATTATTTCTGAATAGCCCTAATTCGGTAATATCAGATTAGGAAATTTTCCAGCTTCCATTTGAAAAACGCATATCGCCAGGATTTTACCAGTCATCGGAAGATAAATTTGCAAAAGGTACGACATTGAAAAAAAAACTTAGAGCAGCTCGAAAACGAGGAAAAATGGAATGTCAGGTGAACAGCGAAAAGTTGAAAAAGTGAGGATAGTCAAATTTTAATATTTTATCATGTTTTATCAATAAGGCATTGATTAAATTTTGATGAAACTTGGTACAGTTGAAGTGATTTATTTTCAAGTTTTTTATCAGTCTTATCGAGATTGTTTATATTTCAGCATAAATAGTGTCAATTGCGGATATTTCACTTCTCGTCATTCTTTTTAAATTGAAAAAATTTCTATGGAAAATTATGCGAATGTTTGCTTTATAATTTTTCGTGTCAACTATACATAATTAGGAAGCATGTAATTAAATTGGTTAGCTTTATAATCTATTGTTCTCATAGCCATTCGTAAATATAAAATTTCTGAATCAGATTAAATTTTTTTTTCAGAATAAAAATTCGCGGAAGGGCTATGATATAAGAATTGGAAGAGAAATGGAATACACCTGGACAAGCGCACCTGTTACATTGGACACGACAATTATCAACCTAATGTTTCATATGTTAAAATTTACCATTTAATGTGCAGATTTCATTTTCCCCTCTTTCATTTGAATTTTTTGTTCAGTCATAGGTTCTAATTGAAAGTTCTTTTAATAAGTTCATTGTTTTAAAAAGTCCACTTGCCGGCTAGGCTTTGATTATCTGCCAATTTTTTTTGACAAATTTCAAAGAGGCACGATATTTAGTCAATTTTCACCGACATTCTAACATATTTTGTTTTCGATCTGCCCGATCAAGTCTATTTTCTGGATGACATCTTTTTCAAATTTATGTTTTAAAAAACGAAAAAAAAAATGGCGGACAATGAAATCTTTGAAATTTCTTGTTATTTGCTGTGGAAAAGTACCGGTTATAATGAAAAAAAAAAAACATTCTGATTATTATTAATTCTAATTTTTCCCTTCTTTCAACCCATTAAATTTACCTTCGGCGTCACATTGTGTTTTTGTCGTGTTTCCACGTATTCCACCTGCTTTCCTTTTTCCGGCTTATGAATATATTCATCTTAGATGGCGACTATGAATCACCTCTTCTGATTTCATTTTTATTACCGTTTAGGTTGCTACGTTCCAATTAATAAAATTTCTCTATTCTTGTGTTGAATAAAGTACTGCAAACTGGTCAAGAGATTTCTCCCATAATTCAAATAACTAACTACAAATATTAACTCCTCTTCCAATCTCTGGATTTTACCAAATTTAACACAGACTTTTCAAATAAATTCGTAAACTACTACCATGATGAATTTCCAATGTTCTTTTACCTCAAAAATAATTGGAAAATTCAAATTTGTTTAATTTACGTAATTGACATCAATTTTTTCTCAACAATAACAAGACTATGCAAGGAATGTCCGTTCAGTTATTAAAAAAATTAGGAGCCGCCAATATTTAAATAAGATATTCTTAAAAGAAAATTATCATGCTACTTGGGCAAAGTGTTACATTCAGGTAAGGAAATAAGCATCGAATTTTTATAAGCATTGCAATTAATAGGTTTCGAGAAAATTGTGGAATAAAATTAAGAAAATCAACTTTATTTCCCAGAAATGTGGGTTTTTTTCCAAACCAATCAATATTACCAAACTAGGTCGCTCATTAAATTTTAATTAATTGATACGAAATTCCTGCTTATATGCTGGTATTTGAGAGTTACATGCTGAAGAGATGAAACAACAGTAAAGAGTACTTCAATTTTTTTTTAACATTTAACTTTTCTTTTTACTATACTTATACATTTAAAGATAAATACTCGAGTCAATCGAATGAATCGAATTATTCGGTAAAAATCCTCAAATTTTGTAGCTATAATTAATCGCCACTTTAGTCATTTTTTTCATGATGAAAGCTTACCTGCTGCATGGGTTAAATTTACGTAATGTTTCAATAAAAGTCTAAAGAAATTTATTTCCACCAATTATAACATCAAATCCTAAATTTCTATATTAATAATTATTTTCAAAAATATTCTTCAAATGAAGCTAACAGTAGACATGAAAGAAGAAAAATGCATTTCACTCAAAACCAAATTTTGCCTTTGATTCGTCCCTTGATTATTACAGCGATGAAATTATTCATTCAACATTGCCAAAAATAACATTCACAGAAAATATTTCTTTACAGGTGGGTAAAATCACACAACTGTAGCAAAATTTTGAAATAGAAACACGGCTATGCACAAGGTTCTTTTTGGAAAAGCTGAATCATCTTGAAAATACATTGCAACATTTGAATAAAAAGAGAGGCAACAACTAATAAATCTTAAAGTTGCACCTTCCCGAGGTAAGTTTTAGATTAAATATTCTGCAGAACAAAACTTCAAATAAATTCACAACAGGAAGAATTGAATTTAATCATAGAATAACTTGCCAAATCAACTACGACGAATACCTAGGATAATTGGATGCATTTGTCGATTGCTGAATATTTGCCATGAACTGTCGTAATTCTTCGGCAATTAAACGAGTATTGTAATCTTGTTGATAGTAAGGATATGGTTGTTCAAAAGTATGGAAATAATTGGGATTACTTGTACCTGCCATTACAGCATCGGGTGGTGGTACCAATGATACCGGAGGATTTTGAAAATATGGCATCGACTGATTTGATGGTTGCTGATGCTGTGAAGGGTAATGCATGAGCGCACGAGTGGGATTCATTTGACCTGAACCTTCAACTGGTCCTGTACCAGTTGCTGATGCTGATGATGTAGAAGCACCCATTGAGGTGTTACTGGTAAATGATAACGGAGTGGTGGATATACGAGATCCTGGATATGTTTGCGGTGAAAGATCCACTGCATCACTGTCATCAAGGTCGATGCATACAACTGATCTTTGACCTTTATTCGCTGAATTTTGCGATGGCCGTTGTTGCAAAACCTAAAAAACGATGAAAAGTTCCATCCAGTCAAGGCATCATCGTTCCACATTAAAATAGAAAAGTGAACACTGAAAGCTCTATCCTGGAAGGAACAATATTTATCAAAAGAAAAAATGAAACCTCTACTTGTTTAATTCATAAACAAAATGTTTTCTAAACTTGTAAAAAAAGAGCTGTTAAAATAAATCATACACTATAAACCTTATGTACGAAAAGTATACTAAATGAAAAAATTCTCAAACGACAATTACTGAAAATAAAAAATGATCAATACCACATCATCATCGTCACTATCAAGGATTATAACATCATCATCTGTGACAGCATTCATTCGATTACCATTATGCAATGCACTGTTCTTGACATTTTTATAACGACTTCTTGAATCATTTGAAGAGCTTATTTCATCGTCATTATCAGAATCAGATTTATCACCTTCATCAAATGGACGCCAACCACCATCTTGTAACAATTCAACTTCTGTTATATTCGACGATGTATTTTTCAAAACCTTTTCAAAATAGCTGAAATTTACAGAAGTTTTGATCAAATGTTAGAAATTGTTCGATGAAATTATAACAACAAGTAAAGGAAGCAAAATGTATCGCGATCAAACAACACACTTTTATTTCAGCTCATAGAGCATTTAATTTCTGTAACGATAATGAGCGATCAGCTCTACATTATCCTCAGCATTTGCTTGACCCAGTTGTGGTTGTATACTATGATGACTTTAGCGTATGCTTCTAATAGGAAACTTATAATAGGGTCTTAGCCAGGTCTAACTCACGGTCAGAAAAAAGTGTTCACAGTCAGGATGGGACCGTTAGCCTCTTAGCAGCCGTCCTAAAAGGACAACTTTCACCTCAAACATGGCAGATGACTTATATGAAACTTATAGTATAGGGCCTAAAGATTTCGTTGTCATCGTCCAAGCTTGTTAAGCCACGACGGACAAACCTTGGATGTAAGCAAAAAATATCTTTTTGTCTGTGAATCCAGCTTATGTATTCTCATAAAAAAAAATCATACCAATCAATTATCAGTTTCTTATAAGGTGCACCATTACTACAAACAGCACATTTCCAGGTTGGTCGTTTCTCATTCATCATTAAATAATTTGATAAATCGAAGCATTGTAAATGTTTGCAATCGTATGGCTTAACCGGTATTAACATTCGCGTTTTTCCAAGCTGTAAAAAATTACCCATAAACATTCAGGAATTTTTTATAAAAATTTACGCCTGAAACAATTAATATTTATTTAATTAATAGTATAATTAATCTTTTTTTCTCGGCTTTTGTCCCACGTGGTTTTAGGGTCCGCTATTGTAGAGCGTCTTCTTCAAGTTACAGTTCTTCGCTTCGTCCATAAACATTTGCTCACGCTAGGGCGTACTCCAACAATGACGCGCATGGACAAGACCTAGTATATGCGAATCATGAGCAAGTATGGACGAAGCGCAAAACTGTGACGTGGAGACGACGCTCTACAATTGCAGACCCTACAACCACGTGGGACAAACGCTAAGAAGAAGAAGAAGAATGAGCTGATGATAAACAATGAATAAATGGTACCTTCAGTTAAACAAAAAACCTTCATAATCACATAAAATACCTTCGTTATTCATGTTAGCCAAATCATCACTAGGAAAGTATGCTCAAAGTAGATAAACTTGAATTGTATGAGTTTCATTTTCAAATCTTTTTTCGTTGATGAGTCAGTACTTATTTGTATTACTCAGTACTTACTGTGGAAAAAAAAAACAACAGTATCAGTATGTATATTGAAGTATGGTAGGATGCCGAAATGTAAATATATAAGTTGCTTGTGTAATTCTGACAATCAGTTGTTGAAAAAAAAACAGATACACTTACTGGGCATAACAAAGAAATTCTCAATGTTTCCATTTGGATTGCATCATCATCACCAGATAAACGGTTTCTAATTAAACGTTTTGTTTCTTCAGCATCATGACGTGTAGCAACATTCACTAGAAGACGCTGACTGAAATTAAAATTACAAATTCCTCATCCTCATAATCACCAAGTATATGTATATATACATATATATATACAGAAACTTTGCGGATAACCGAAAGAAAAACTGAAAATGAAATTCACTTCTCGAGAGACATCAAGTCACCTAATTTTACACATTTAATCATTATTGGAAGTTTTTTTTTCTGAAAATGGCAAATGCCAATATCAAACCAAAAAACTTACAGCAATATATCTGAGGTAAGCCTTTTCACTACATAAATACCGACTGCCCAAGCACGTTTATCTGCAGACCACTCTACCACCAATCGATGTGGTCGAATGACATCCCGTGGTGGTTGACAATACGGAGTTATGTTCACAGGACGACTTGGCCTTTTTGGTTCTGCACTTGGTTTGTTCGTTGGAATAATATTCTATATCAAAAAAAAATGTAGAACATGGATGCATCAAACATAAAAATGAAAGAAGAACCAATTCTGCATGTTATAATCCTTGACAATCATCCATTATCAAAGTTCCTTTGAAAAGAAACAGTTGGTATTTAAAATTTCATACCGGAAGAGTAACAGGAACATCGTCTATCTTCACATTGCAATTGGGTGGAAAATCATCGTGCTGTTCAGCGGAATGATCCATCAAAAAGAAACGTAGCTGTAGTTCAATACGTGGTAATATCGCTGATTCATTTCTATAATTCAAAAACACCTACGTAAATAAAATGGAAAAAGATTGAAATAGGCATGATAAAACTAACCTATAAGAAATTTGTGGCATGATATTCGGTGGGATGGCAAATGTAAAAGCCAAACGAGATGTAGATCGTATACCCGATATATTCGCTGGTAATTCCGAAAGTTCAAGTAAAGTTTGTTGCTGCAAAAAACAATCACTTTAATCGCAATAAAATCATACTACCGCGAACCTGATGGAAACACTATAAAATCCTAACGGAATCAAAAACATAAAACGAACTTTATCATAAAATGGCAAGTCAACAATGTTCAAATTTCGAATCTGAGATATTTGTGATGAAAACGGATTATGTGCACTGATATACTGTTGCTGCATTAATGCCGATGATAACGTCATAACAGGATTATAACCATTCAGGACACCGTTACCATCCATATAAATGGGTACCGAAGGTGCAGATGTCACACTATAACGCCGACTGGAACTAATTTCACGAATCTTCTGTATTACTGCTGCTTGATTGCGAGCGTTTTGTAGCAAATTAATACACCTAAAACATGTTATCAAAAAAATTCACTCTAATTATTAGAATTGATACTTAATGAATGTGCAAAATGAAACTCTATTAAATTCACCCCTATCAAGCCGCAAGAAAAAATATGGGATTAAAAAAAGAAAAAAAAAACTTTACCGTTGCACAAGTTCAGTCTTTTTTCCTAATTTCGGACACTTGAATGAGGAAAGCAGAATATGAAGCTCGTTCACACGAAACTGTTGCAATGATGCCTAGAAAAGCTCTTTTTTCCTAAGGTAATAGAAAATTATTATAAAGCAAATTACCAAGACAATACAATTTTCACGACTTATTCGAACAATTAAAGTATCAGTAATCGATTGTCCTGAAATAGGACTACAATGATAACACATGACATTTAAAGTTATGATTTACATAGCAACCAAATTTTTTTTTTAACAAACTCGTTAGTCAACAGATTATCAAGGTTTCAGTCTTTAAAAACAAATCAATATATCAATTTCGGTATTCTCATACTCTTCGAAAGACTGCAATTTATGCGGTGGTATTTGATGGTAACCCTAAAGATATTTAACGTTGAAATCATAGAAAGAAGAAAGAATCATCGATTTCCATTTTTTCTTCCTTTTTCATCAACATTGCAAAACAAAAAAAAAAAAAAATCTCGATCCGATCAAACAAATCGTATTTATTACAAAAAAAAAAAAAAAAACAGTGAATAATCAGAACATTTACCTCATAGCCATTGGCCGACTGACATGTTCAATTGATTTTTGTTTTAAATTTTTTCTAAATTATCTGGAGACTCACATTTTTTCACTGTGCTATACTTAGAATTGATCTATTACTTCAATCGAAGATCTCATTAACTAATCCTAACATATGAAAAGAAAAAAAGCATGTGACGCTACTTGATAATGATCTATCAACGATAATTTCATCGTCAGACAATACAGTAGCTGAAATGGATAAGTCAAAAGTACACATACACACATGGGGTATATGAAGAGGCCAAAGTTCATCATCTAGTTCCTTTACCGTTAAAAAAAAGCAAAGACGATTGCTTGTGATGAAAATTGAAAGTTCCACAACACTGTTAAAAAATAAAGAAAAATAAAAAATGAAGAACACCATGCCATCTATCTGATTCGAACACCTAATGAAATTTTGTCCATCTTTGTTTCATTACTTTTAATTTTTCTTACAATAACTCCAACATTGAGTAAAATTATCCCTAATCACTTAAGGTAAACAGATATATAAAACATGTCAACATATAAAGACAATAAACCAATCCATATTGCTCTAAAGTTGCCAATTTTTAGCCTTCAAAATAAAATTAAAGAAGAAAGTAACTACAAACTTACTTCTAATGCTTCCAATTCAGCTCTGTTCGCTGCAGCCATAATCCATTGAATTTCGAGTTGCTGAAGTTTTTATGCTAGAAAACAAAAAAACAACAACAAAAACACTACTCACAGATCACAAAAAATAATCCTACACCTTTTTTTAATCCATTAATTACTCTAACATTCGGTAATCAGTTTGTAAAAAACAAATTAAATCATTTCATAAATATAGTTAAAAAATAACTTTCTTGATCAATAAAATTAAATGATAAATATAACGACCGAAGTTGGCAGAATACATCAAATAAAATAAACAATTTTTCGAGTCAATAATTTTAAAAAAAATTCAAATTTCAAAATTTTGACTGATTTTATACATCGTCATACTTGATGAAATCATATTTTTATAATTTTCCTTTCAAAAATTTTTACTGAATATGAATATTCAATTGAATCCTTTAATTTTTGAAAATTTTTGATGAAAAATGAATAAGAAAATGACTAACTGATAATTCATTCCTTTTAATCCGAAACGAGGCCTATTATTTCAATAAAATTAATCAATAATTATCATTTAAAACTAATCAATTATCAAATTGGGAAGAATTCCACAAATGATTTTATCGCTGCACAAAAACTTTCTCTTTCATTGAAAGCCTAAAAGCTAAGAAAAAAAATTCCACTGAATTCTATCAACTTCTACACCATAATTGACGATTTTTCCCACTACGCTACCTAGCAAGTAACAATGTTTTAGTATCGAATACATACCGCATCGTTATAAATATATCGCAGTTATCCAACAGATTACCATCATGCAAAAAACGAAAATGTAGGAAAAAAAATTCACACGAAAGTAAAAGCGAAAAAATGAACACCATCTCGGCTGAGGAAATAATAAGCGTTACGAAGTATTGAGTAAACTTCGCAACATCCTAACATCCTCTCCTTCATAACAATTTCATAAATGAATCGAATTCAGTTATTGCGGACATTCAAGTCGACAGGTCAGTGACCTTTTCTGTAAAAGCAACAGACTTTTTGTCAAAGCTTTATTTATTTACATCTATGGTACAAGAACAAAATAAATACATGGTTGTTAATTTTAATAAAAATCTTGAAGGTAGCCAAATTTGTATATATTAAACTTATTCAAAACATCTAACCTTGGATACAAGTATGACGAATTCTGAAAAAAGAGAATCGAATAGCCTTTCTTGGCAATATACTTGTTCAAAATGTATTCAAAAGCTATCAGGAATTACCAGTAAATAGAAGGACGGACTCAATTCACATTGATACATCAGCAGAATAAGTAAATTTACCTACAATGTTTTGATCTTCCAAACATTCAACTGATGACAAAAACAGAAAAAAAAAACTAGAGAACTTTGTACTAAGAAACTATCGTCTGTGCCACATTAAAGCTTCCCGTTTCCGCTTAATTTTCTTTTGCAATTGTAGCACACCATATAACAATGCCTCTGATGATGGTGGACATCCAGGAACATAGATGTCCACAGGAATAATACGATCAACACCTTTCAACACCGAATATGAATAATGATAATAACCGCCACCATTGGCACATGAACCCATACTGATTACCCATTTTGGTTCAGGCATTTGGTCATAAACACGTCGAACTGCTGGAGCCATTTTATTAGTTACTGTTCCAGCAACAATCATAACATCAGACTGAAAAATTAAATCGTTTCACAATTAGACTTTAAAACCAGCATACTTCATTGAAATTTGAAACCTGAAACACATGTGACCAACGTAAAAAAATAATTCCGAAAATCGATTAGCTGGAAATCAAACACATCAAAATACCGGAGTTTTTTCTTCGTTATATTCAAGAAAAAAAAATCACCAATTTGTTGAAATATTAGATGCATGAATGTAGATTAGCAAACCTGTCTGGGAGATGCACGGAAAACAACACCAAAACGATCCATATCATAGCGTGGAGCAGCAAAATGCATCATTTCAACAGCACAACAAGCCAATCCAAAAGTCATCGGCCAAAGAGAGCATCGATGAATCATGTTATTAAGATCGTCCAAACGTGTTACAGCTACTTCACCTTTTGGCAAAGGAGCTTGCCACGGTGACCCTATTAATCCAAATATCCCCTACAAATAACTGCACTTGCATACTGAAATAAGCTGTTACACTAGATTACTTACAACTCATTATACTAATCGCAAATAACCTTTGGCCTGGTTCCTTTTGCAGCTGGTGCCATTGGACTAGTGGGTCCTACTGACTTGGTCGATTCCCTTCGAATCTGCCCTTTCACGGTTGCAATTACTCCTCGCAAATTTGAAGTCATTCCGGTACAGTATGCCATTTGCATGGACATATCCAAACAGCTACTAACTGCAAAGGAGCGGCATAAAATGTGATAATGAAAATTAAAGCAGTTGAAAAAAAACGCTAAAACGCGGCCCAGCAGTGTTTCCCATCATAGCCCATCATAGACCGATAGATTCTCGACCCACAGCTCATTTATATCGTACTTTCTCAATGCTATTCTTCCTTTAGCTTTGATGATCTACAAATTACCTAGGAAGTATGAAAAGGTCTAGTCTATTATTTCTTATGCACTAAACTAGGATATTTAATTTGGCACTACGAGATGTCCCAATTTGGCGATATGTTAAGACGTCATTGATCTGAGTTTTCTTATTTCTCATTCCTAAAAAAGACTACCGAGTATCAGTAATTATGTTGAAAATCCTCCGTCATCATCCTCCATCAGCTTCATGAGAAAATTGCATGACAAAATCTATTAGCCTCATAGAACACCGGCCAACCGTAAAATACGTGGTGAACAAATCACTTTGATTCGAAATTACGGGGAATTTGGCAATACTCTGTTCCTGGGAGATGGGTGATTAAAATATTGAAGTTTAAGGCGTTAAATAAATTACTTAATTTTGGTAGATTTTTTGTTTTCAATAATTGCAGGGAGCATACAATACTCGAGATATTTCTGAGTAATGTGTGATTGAGATATCGAAGTAAACGGAGTTATAGCTTTCTCTGTTTGTTTTCTTTTTTAACAATTACTTAAAAATGTGTGTACTTGAGGCTTGGATTCAATGAAGAGGAAACGAAGTAATAGTAGTGCTGGTCAGCACAGAAAACAGAAGCGTCCTTATTCAAGACATGCGAAGAAAAAAACCGTAGGTTTAATTTTGCATGTATTGAGTTATGGTTTTCAGTGAGGAATAGCAATTCGTTTTAAAAGTGTATATCTAATAGCTTGGAAGTTTCTATTTAAAGAATAGCAAGGAGTGGTACAATCAACTTTCACAGGGAACCCAAATATGTCACAAATTTGACCCAAGTATTTCTTTCATATTAGCATTTTATTCCTATCTCCTTGTTAAAGTGTGATTGTTGGTATTAATGCCACAAATAGACCAAAGTCATTGCCAGTGGATTGTAAGAGCCATATTTATATCTTTGTCCAGGAGCGGTCAAACGAAGTGATCATGGATAAGTTGAGGTCTCTATGAATTTTATGCAAATCGTTTTAACATCCTTAATTTTATAGGACTCTGATGATTTTGAAAAACATGAAGAGAAAATGATAAAACAAAAATCAAATGAAGAGGCAGAGCGTAAGCTGTTGAAGGAACCTCACACAATTGTCATTCATCGAGGTAAAGTTGGCCAATTTGGGCGTTCTTTGGAGCAAGATATACGTGCGATCATGGAACCTTTCACTGCTTCAAAGCTTCGAGTACGGTTTTTTCTTTAATTTCATGAGCAAAGTATTGTATTGATAGGAAATAGGAATGCTGTTTTGAAATCGATTTTAGCAGTTTAATTAGTATGGCTGGAAATTTGCGTTACGATTACCAACCACTCCATGTAATCCTGGCTAATAAAACATGCAGAAGATGGCGTATTAATTGATATTTTGATGAGTACTGTTTAATTTGTTAATTAATTTTTAAATTAGCTTTGCAATTGTGAAAAATAGTCGTTTAATTCCCTAATTTCTGAGAAATAAATGAATTAAACTGTCCAGGTATTACAAAAGAGACGATGGATTTGATTGAAGAAATCCCTTCTGTTTTAGAAATTCAATTCTTTCCCTTTACTGAATTTCAGGTAATGAAACGAAACAATTTAAAAGACTTTATCGTGAACGGTGCTGTTCTTGGCGTTACGCATTTGCTTGTGTTAACTCGCGGAAAAAATTGGATAACGCTGCGAATTATTCGATCTCCTCAAGGACCTACGTTAACCTTCCGAGGTAAAATTAATTTGTCAAAATCTTTTTTTTTTCTTCTGTGATGTGCCATTTTTACCAAGTATATAGTTTCAGCTGTTGCGTGTTCCATTATCGTTTATGCGCATTGTGAAATGTGATCTACCTCCATTGAAATTTTTTGTTTCCGAATTAAGTCAATATAATTACATGATGCCGGAACAGAGTTAGCATGATATTTGGCAGTTTTAGTTTAATTTTTTTCAATTTTTGTTCAAAAGACAGAGTGAATAAGACAACAGTTTCAAAATATTTCTGTTGACCTGGAAACTTTTGCAGTGAAAGAATATACATTGGCAAGGCATATAATTTCGGCATCAAAACGTAAAACGCATTTCCAACGATTATTTACAAATGCTCCACTTGTTGTGATGAGTGGTTTCAATTCAAATTGCGGTCAGCATTTGCGACTTCTACAGTCTTTTTTCCAGAATATGTTCCCTACAGTAAATATTGACACGGTCTGTCCTGCTTTAATTTTGTATGAATTGTTTTAGGCTGTTCACACTTTTTTTAAAGTAACATCATCTTTGATAAATTAGCTTGCTCCGTCCTGCTAAGGATTTCATTTTGGGAATCGGTTTTAAAATTAGATTTAAAAATTGTGATATTAATCGTTTCTGGACATTTTCTTGCTGAAAGGAAGTGTTTAAAATAAATATATATTCATTTTCTGTTTAGGTGGATTTATCTACAATTCGACGCTGTGTGCTGATTAGCTACAATGCCGATGATGACACCATCCGGCTGAGACATTAGTATGTTTCATTTTTTTTACCAACTTTTTTTCAAGGTCCATGTTATACTTAGCAAGTTTTTTTTTTAGTGCAATCAGAGCAGTTCCTGCAGGAATAAGCAAATCGACCAAAAAGTTGATTCAAAGCAAGATTCCAGACTTATCAAAATATAAGGATATCGAAGATTACTTTTTAAAGTGTGTTTTTTGAAGGCAATTTCATTTCAAATACAAGGAATTTACTGTAATTTTCAAGTTTTGAAGATGTAGTTAAAATGTCGAGATTGCGGGTTTTTTGTAGCCCAGGTCAACTGAGTGAGAGTGAGTATGAATTTGAGCAAAAGGAGGTCAAGTTACCGCAATCCCTGACAACGCGAGGATGCGTAGAAGGACAGAAGACAAATATAAGGTTAATTTTTCACGATTTATTAATCTCTTTGTTTCGGCTATCTCTCTCTCTTTCTACACATATATATTTTTCATTTTCATCGCACACAGACACAGATATATGGATATATTTTATATGTATATATTTTTTCAATTACATATATATAAATTTCTTCAAAATATATGTGCTTTTTTTATGTCATCATATAAAGTAATTTTTAAATGAAGTGTTTGTAGACTTTATGAGCTTGGGCCTCGGCTGACATTGCAGTTAACAAAAATCGAAGAAGGTGTTGATGAGGGCGAAGTTCTTTATCATGCCTACATCACTAAATCTGCCAGTGAACTTATTCAGTTAAGAAAAGAATTGCCGAAAAAAAAGTTATTTTTGTTCTATTATGCTAACAGTAAAATAAAAAGCTTCTTCGATTTACCTGTGATGAGCGAATTTGGACCCCAGCTAAGTTTGCATTACCACTCGGATTAAAAGATTATTTTTCAGGAAATTGAAAAAGAAAATTCAAATAAAAAATGAACGACGAGTCATACATCGTTTGAAAACTCTGAACGAAAAGAAAGCGAAATTAGAGGAATCACTGAAAGAGGAGAAGGAAAGATTAATACGAAAACAGAATGAAGTTACTGGTGATTACGGAGATAATGACCGTTCAGTGACCAATACTTCTGATTAAGTGTGGCGATTTTACCTCTCGTTTTTGTTGAAGCTATGATGTTCAGGGTTCATTTCATTTTATCAGATTATCCGACTGCTTTATGAATCGATTTGAGAGTAAAATAAGTTTACTTGCTTTTTTGTACATGTTGTGTTTATCTTGCTTTTTCTATGTTTCTAATATTACGTTCAAACGAAAGGCAAATAAATTGAAATAGTTAAAAAATATTTAAACGCTGGAAATTTTTTGCAAGACAAGGAATTGGCACGGATGTTAACGAAACTGGATTTTCCAGTCGAATGACGTCGTTGCATGATAAATTATGGGTACTTTCATTGATCAGTACCTCTCTGCCACATTAACTTGATCAGTACCTCTCTGATCAGTATCTCTCTGATCAGTACCTCTCTGCCACAGTAATAATAAGATTCATTCGATTCAACTGAAAGAAATCTTCCAAATCTTGGATATTCTTGTGAAAATTCAAAAGAAAATTTAAACAGCTTGTTGATTGTGTGAAATAATGGCTGTGTAACAAATGTGAAAGCTGTAATCTTGTAATGCTTAAAGCTGCTGAATGCAAATTTGATCTGATAATCTGTCAAGAATTCTTATTCTTTACACATTTGCAATCTTCAATTTTCCTTCCACACGATATATTATAAATATCTCTAACAATTGAAACTAAATTTATTACAAAAAAAGGAGTATTTGTGAAAAAGTACTGTAAAAAACTTGATGACATTTATAAAAGGAAAGAACAAATATTCTAGCAAAGATGCCATAATCACATTTATTCTAATGTCTAAAAACATTATACTGTATCGGTAGTCACCGTATTCTTTCCTAAATGAGCTTAAAGCTCATGAAAAGAAACATGAATAATATTTTTTCTTACTAACATGTTTTAAAAAAAAAACTTGTACTAATTCCGTTTTAAGCATCTTTACTTATTAATTAGGTCGTCTAAAATTACAAATATAATTTTGACTGCAGTAATACAAAATATGCAGAAAAAATTTATTAATATTTGATTTCTGAAAATTTTTTAAAATTAAGAAATTCCTCAATCTTGAAATTAGGAAAAAATGAAACAAAAAGAAAAATTTTCCACTTTCTTTTTTTTATGATAATAATTCTAATTAAATATTATTCAACTTTTTTTTTTAAATTTAATTTACTTTACATATACATAAAATTTTGTTAACATTTTTTTTGCATCTTACCATCTTTTTTTTTCACTATTCAGCAAATTCTTTTAGAATCATTCCCTGAGTGATAAGTTAGAAAAAAACAAAACAAAAAAAAATCAATTTGGCATTCTGCATGATTTTTAATCGATGAAATTTGAAGAATTGATATTTGAAAGAAAAAAAAAAATGAGAAAAAGTTACAAGATATTGATTTATTAGTTTAATCGAAAAAAAAGAACTTCTATTCTTTCAAGTTTCTCATTAATCATGAGTTAACAGCCATTAACCTAGCTTTAGCACATTCCGGACAAAGTATATCGGCAGCATCTGTTATAAAGCCTTTCCCAACAAGCGATGTTGAACACTGTGCACAAACAAAACAATCATTATGCCAATGACGATCTTCGAATGAAATAAATTTAGCACCACCAATTCCTGAAAAAATAAAATGAAAAATTATCGATCCTCTGTTTTCGTCAGCTATCCTTAATTTCATTTTTTGTTTCAAGGAAAAAAAAATTTTTTTTAACTGCTGCTTCAAGTTTTGTTGAAATTAAATGATATTTTTACTAGATATTGAGATTTCTGACCCGATAAAAGACCTTAGCAACGGGTCGGTCGGGCAAAGATAGTCGGATGAAGAATGGGATGCAACAGTTTCAAATAGCTTGGCTCAACAATCTCCGACAATAGCCGTGTGGAAGAAGAATTCTACGCAGTAAAAATAGCTACCACCTAGACGAAATGGGCAAAAAGTACAACAGAAATCACTTAAGATAAGAAGACAAAGAGATTGCCCTCAAGTCCAGTGGCTAATAACAAGGGAAATGGAACACAACAACCTGCATCCATGTAGCGGAACGCACGACGACAATGGTCCACAATAGCGAACTATGCAACCTAGCGAGACAAACGCTAAGGAAAAAAATTGAGAGCTCTGATAAATATTAGCATACTGATACGTAGTGATAAAGAAAGTTTTGAAATATGAAATGTTTTTATTAGGTAATATTTTCATTTGGAAAATTGTATTTTTACGTGAATTGATAAGTAGAATAAAAACAGTAAACAAAAAGTACATTTGATAGTAAGTATTTCCACGTAGAAATTCAATCCACACGTAAATTGATGATTTAAATGAAGTAATATACAAAGGTTACGTATGATAAAAAAGAAGCAATATTCTCATGTGAAGCGATGAAATAAAGCAATTGGAGAAGGTTAATTTTGGTAAGTACTATTTTCATGAAAAAATTAAATTCTTACATACATTGAAAATAAAAAAAGATTAAGCTTAATAGGGAAAATCTTTACGTGAATTAATAAAATGAAATATTGAAGATAATTAAAAGATGAAGAAGAACTTACCAGTAATTGGTTTAATGCAAGCATTACAACGTTTAGCAAATAATTCACCATAACAATTAGCGCAATATGGCTTATCATCTTTTGATGTAAATCTTTGTCCAGCTAATGATGTATTACAATTTGTACAGCAAAAACATTGACGATGCCATGGTTCATTTTTATATGTCACACCACCGGTGCTTATTACCTGAAATTTTTATCGCCCTATATTTTTTTAAATCATTCAATTGATAAAATTTTTACATAGTCTGTAATAGTCCTAATTAATATCATGCGCATAAATTATTAATGAAATAATTTGTTTCATAATAAAAAGGAAATTTTTCATTTTCTTTTTTCCTTTAAAACAAAGGATAATAATATGTTAAAACAGATATAAAAATTATTACACATACCTTTTTACATTTACAACATCTCGTCGCAAATTTTTCCTCATAGCATGTTGCACAATAAACTTCATCATTTCTAGGTATAAAACTTTTCGTACCAATCGGTGTTTTACACAAAGCGCAGCAAAAACATTTATCATGCCATTGCTTGCCTTTGTATTCCATCTTTTTCATACCTATAAGGAAGAAATGATTATTGTAATCGCTATCATTATTACTATCATAATACTTATTGTTTTATCATTATTCTACCTGTAATACACGTCAGAATCAGATTCTAATACACTGATAACACATTGATATCATTACCTGTGGTGCTATTAGTACCACTATTTTCACCTGTGGCACAATAAGTGTGGTTACTCATCAGTGTTATCAGTGGAATTATTTGATTAAACAGTTCACGTAAAATTAAATTTTAATATGACCATAGTATTGTTGCAATGAGTGTTACTATCATCATAGTTTTTGCAGTATGCTATGATAATACATAGAACAACGATAATAATGCATTATCTTACCCTAATTATTGACATTATTACTTATCATTGTTAGCTTATCAGTAATAATTTAGTAGAGAAAAAACAATAAAAAAACTAATATAAAACATACCAGCACGAAATATTTCACCACAACCATCACAACGTGTTGCAAATGCTTGGTCATAGCAATTGGAACAAAAAATACGATCATTTTTACTACCAAATGGTTTATCAACCAATGAAATTTTGCACATATTACATAAGAAACAGTCTTCATGCCAATGTTTCTCTCTATAAGATAAATCCTGAAAAAGATCATTATTCTTATCATGATATAAGGTTTTTTTTAAATTTTATCATCACTATTATCATGATTTACGGCTTTTCAATTTCCACCATCACTATTTCAATGACTTCAATTGATAGATGATATTGTGAGAAGAATCAAGAGAATTTTTATATGTTGCAAGTAATCAAATTAATTGCGCGTTTATAGCACAAAGATTGTTTACACTAAACTGTATAACGGATTCATAACACTTTCTTATATTCCTTTGTACTCAAGGGCTTAGCTTCTTACCCACTCATAATTGTATGCACGTACTAACTACCTAACAACTACAAATCCCCTCGTTCACACTCCTTCTTGTATGTAATGCTCTGCCGTCTTTACAGCTTATGATATTCTTTGTGGGGGATGCGCCTGTTTGTTTCTTACTTCTTTGGTTTATCCAATATCAGCTGTGCCACATGAAACAAGCTCTTTAGCTTTTACAAACAAAATGACCGTAGTCATCAATAAATATAACGCATGAGTTATCACGAAATTACAATTTTATGCTCCTAATCGACTGTAAACACCCTTGGGGATTTGATATTTTGTTGAATGCTGTAGTTTTTAAACATTTTGTGATTTTAATAGCTTTAATTTCGTGACAACTTACACGTCATACTACGGTCATTTTGTTTGTAAAAGTTTAATTGTCCAAGTTTTGAGATTCAGTGTGTACGGAGAATTTCGTAATCTATTCAACAATAAATACATCAACCTCTAGTGTTTCAAACAAACAATACGTCAATTCATAACTGTAGACTTAGAAAATAAATTTCATGACTGTTGTTCAAATCTGTTGTTCGACAGTGAAGTAATGTCCGTAGCAATCGGTAAGAAATTGAAGGAATTTCTCAGTGCAGGAGTAGGAATGTCCTGAAGCCATTTGACTAAAAGGAAGTGAGACGTCAAAAATGAGCATATGAATGCTGGTCTTTTTGGGGGCAATTAACGGGAAATGATTGAGATATATCCACGAAATCAAAGCCTTGAACAGGAGAAAGCAGGAAGGTGAGTATGAAAATGGCAAACGATGATTGAGTGATTCTTCAGCTGATTGGCTATGGTGAAGAAACTATCGGAACTTTAACAGCATAAATGAACGATTTAAGCTAGCTCTACAACGTCTGGCACAAAGTGACAAGGACGAAGAACCAACCATACAAAAGGAACCATTTCAAACGGCATGTCGCCTAGCAGGAAATTAGCTTCAGTTGTTACCACCAACGTTTGGTTGCTCTGGATTGATAGAACACCAGCAAACTAGAGAGTTGTTAGAAAAACTTTAGGAGAGAAATGTCGAGAATTCTTTACTTTTAAAAATTTGCTCCACTAGAAGCTAAGTGCCATAAAATAATCAGGAGTGGGAATCACTTGTCTAGGCAACTGGAAAAGAGTGGTGGAAATAAGAGATGAAAATGTAGAAGTCAGGGTAAGGAAGATGACAAGCTATGGTCACTTCGAAAACTTGGAAAAATTAACAGGAACGAGCAGGTTATGAGATATCTAGATGAATTCAGTGCTAACCAGTAAAAGAAACTTCAACATTGGAAGAAATTAGCCAACTGGAACTTAATGACTGAGCGAATATTCTCGAAATGACAGAGAAATGGAGGAAAGTACGAAAACCTCCAAAAGGAACAGATCGAAAAGGCCTTGCTCGTTTCGGGACAAGTACCATTGGGACATTGAAAGCAATATCTATCCTATTCTCAAACAATGAATCGATCGCTTCAGAAAAATTGCTCTCAGCTTAGATTGTTTCAGAACAGATATTTCAATTTGATATCATTATTATCATCATAAATGAATTTCAAATTTCATCACAGTTATTGTTATGATTTCGTAAATGATTTCTCAATTTTTTATTATCATGATGACCTGAATGCTTGTCACTACTATTATGTATGCTTCGTCAATTTCACCATAATAATACATCGTTTTCCCACTTTCTCCAATTATCAATGTTTAAGAAATATAACTGCATTACCTTGCAATCGATACCAATTGGCTTAGCACATTCATCACAGGTATTAGCGAAGATATCTTCGTAACATTTGATACAGTGCGGATGTTCATCCCGTAGAATGTACCGTTGACCAGTAAGTGTATGGTCACATTGCCAACAACAGAAATGGTCACTGTGCCAATCTTTACTCATCGCTTTTGTATATTCGCCGGAAAATATTAGCTGAAACGAAAGAAACTGTAAATTAAATTTTATAAAAATGCTGTAAATTATCGTTAGGTTGAAAGTTTCATTTTTTTGATTAAAAAATCGTAGAATTTCAAAAATTCCATTTATTGAATAACATTAACTTTTAAATGATTTTTTTTTAAAGGAATTCTTCTGAAGTTTTAAAAGTTCCATTTTTGGATGAGAAATACTTTCAAATTCTTGCAGAAACATTTTTGTACAACTTCAAATTTTTATTTGTTGCTTGGCATTGATTTTCAAATGTTTGTTGAAAAATGTTGGCTATCAAAAACTTCAACCTCATTTTGGTTTCAAATAACAAATAAAAGGTAAGAAGTATAGAAATGAAATAAAATGTTTGATTTCTACGAGAGTATTTGAAAAACAGAAACTTTCAAAAAGCTTGAAATGAAACTTTAAATAATCCATTAAAAATTTCTAGTTCGTGTCTTTGAAATCTATATACAAATGAAAATGAAACTGTATTTTATTTGCATGACGAATAAATTAATTAAAACTTTACATGCACAAAAAAAAAAAATCTAATTTTAGTGAAATTTTTGATCCAAAAAATAAAGGTTAATTAATTGCAATCCATTTCATAAAATTAACTTTTAAATGATAGAAAAAGCAGCATAAATGGTACTATTAATTAATTTCACTGTAAAGCGATATAATTTGATATAGAAAAAAAAAGGCAAAACAAGTGTCAAGATAAATTTAATTTGAATTAAAAAAAATTTCTGTGAAATAAAGCAACTTGATCTCATAAGTTTTCAGCTGAATCATCGAAACAACAAAAAGAAAATTATTGGAAATTTAAAAAGCTTACCAGCTCAATTTTTTTCCTTTCACTTAGCAAAATGTTTCTTTAATGAAATAAAAGAGAACGAGTGAAGCAGAAAAAGTTAAAGTCTCAAATTTATGACTTCACATTTCAATAAAAATAAAATTCAATCAACAACAAAAGTAATTCTGTTTAAATTAAAGAATTTTGGTTCGTGGCCTATCAAGGTTACATATACATTCAAAATTTTAATATTTTTGTTAAAAACAAAAGATTGTATAACAAGAGACATAAAATTTAGAGGAGAAGTTAGACTTATTAAATAATTCCCTTAATGAATGAATGGGTTCTCTTTGCCAAAATTCGATCAATTGTTCCAATTTTATTAAATTAAATTTAATTATTAGTTACATTCATTTACTGTTCATTATATTTTGTTAAGAAAGATGAAAAACAAAATAAATTTTAGATTACATTTTATTTCAAATAACTTTCAATAATGAATTCATCAGCAAATTCTTCTTTTTCGTCGAAATTCTAATCAATGAATCAATTTTCTTTTTAGATTTAATTAATTTATTAATTATTTCAGTAATTCATGTGTTGCATCATTTTATTGTATATTGATTATGTTTGCTGAAGAAAAAAAATCTCAAAATTCACCAAATTTTCATCCAAAGCATTTTCACCTGCACAGCAATTCGGTTTTAAAGTGATAAATTGTGTCAAGTTTTTTGATTAAAAAATCAATTGTGTTAAATTTAATTTATTATCATTGGTAAAAAATCTTTTGGTATTACTTGAGTTTTTTTTTTTTTTGTGAATGAAAAACTCGCAAAATTTTTCTTTGTCTCACCCAGCTGACTGGTAGAATTTTTGACAATTCCAATTAATTTCAATTTAGTCGCAAGGTCAAAGTTTAAGCTTTCTTATATCCTTTTGAAGCATAGAAGCAACTGAACAAATTTACAGTAATCAAAATCTAGCATTAATTTTAAAAAAAAGCAAAAAGCACTTGTGAGTTATGTTTCGCTTTAAAAAAAAATTGTAATTTTAAAATAAAAAGTGAGTAAGTATTTAATTCGAAAAATACTAATTAATTAATTAGAAAATTTGCTACAAAAAACTTAGATAATTCATAAACAAATTAATAATTTACATTGAGACGATCCGAAATAATTCAATAAATTAATGATCCAATAATTAAATAATTAATCGTGCACAAATAACGGACAAATATCTCCAAGTACAAGTGAAGATTTTAAATCAAAACAAAAAGAATCGATGGTAAATTTATGGTAGTATCGAAGTAAAGAAGAACTTATAACGTTTTAAGAACGAACCATACACCTATCCTGGCATTTTAACTTTACAGTAAGAGTTTAAAAAAAAGCAAAGTAAATTTCAGCAAGTTCATTTTATCAACAAAATTAATACCAGAAAATTCATTTAAAAAAATAATCAAATCGGTGAAAAAAAAAAACGGTCACAAGGAAACAAATTTAATCAGTAATTTTAAAAGTTGGAAATAAATTTTTTTGATACTTTAATCACTTTCTGTAAAGTGAAAAATATGTCGCAAAGAAATTACAAAAATTCCATTCAAATTTTCATTTTACTTGGTTAAAAAAAAAAAAAACGAAACAATATTTGCTTCATTTAATTAACAATATATGCATATAAAAAATTTAACAAAATAAGCTTTTTTTTGTTCATTTTAAAAACTTTAAATTTGCATTGGATCATCAAAAAATAAAATGAAGAAAGAAAATTTCATAAATTTGATCTTTTCCCTCATCCTATTGCTTAGAAATTCAGTTTTAGTATTTAATGTTATTTATATATATATATACAACTCCGACGACAGACCTTTGCGACGGGTCGGTCGGGCAACGATAGTCGCAAGAAGAATGA
>JABVXS010000639.1:0-26304 GCA_013365335.1 Madathamugadia hiepei
AAGAGACGGAATCACAATAGAACTTCTGAAGGCCGGTGGATACCTATATAAGCAGAGCTTGCAAAGTTGTTTACGAGATACCTGGAATTAAGATACCTCGAGCCTGGAAAGAATCCAAAACGATCCTACTGTTCAAAAAGAGCGACCGCGAAGACATCAAGAACTATCGCCCAATTTGTCTTCTCTCACAAATATACAAAGTCTTCGTGAAATTCATAAAAAAACCCAAACGAAGAAAAAAGACGCCAAAGTGGAGTATCCAACATCGCACACGAAATCAGAACGAGTAGATTGGAATGGGCTGGACACGTATGCCGCATGCAGTATGGTCGGTGGACCACCAAAGTCCTCGATTGGTATCCGAGAGGAATTAAAAGACATCTCGGGAGACCTCCAAAAAGGTGGACCGACCAAATTAAGGAAAAATGCGGCAGAAGCTAGAAACAGATTGATCAAATCGAGCAAATGGGAAAGAAGTTGTGAAAAGGTACAAGAAAACTCGCTGAGAAATCGACCGAACAAGGAACAAAGAAAAGAAAGAATAATCAACCGTCAAGTGTCCCATCAAGAAGTTTGAAGCGTATTAAAAATTTGAAAAAATATACCCCCAAAGCGATAAAACTGCCGATCACTGGTATCAGATAATCTTGCCATGTCATCGCCACTCCTTAGCATCAGGTTCTGAATCCCACAAGGACACTCTAAGAATTAGTTCCACTAAAACACTTTAATCGACAAGCAAAAGTGTTAAATGCAAGCTTCAAGTAACAAAGCCGCAATTCCGCGCTAATTATCTATCTAAATGTGAAAACCGGGTCACTAATTAACTATCTGAATGTGAAAACCGGGTAAACATTCCACAATTTTCTTAGTTTTAGTTTTGTCCCGCTTTCTGTGGAGCATTGTCTTCATACGCCCGACTCTTTAGATGCAAGTTGTTGTTCTGTTCCATTTCCCTTGTTATTGTGTTTTGGACTTAGGGCAATTAAGCGATTTGTTGTTGTGCTTGCCCATTTAATCCAGATGGCGTAGAATTCTTCTTTCTTACGACCATTGTCGGAGATTGTTGAGCCAAGGTATTTCAAACGGTTGCATCTCATTCTTCATGCGACTATCGTTGCCCGACCGACCCGTCCCAAAGGTCTGTTGTCGGTGATAACATCATATCTGGGAATTGAACCCTTATATGTGTATCTTATCAATCTCTCGACATGCGGATTACCCACTGGACTATAGGTGATCCAATAAACATCCCACAATGCCTCATATAAAAAATCATTACAGTTAATCCGCAAATCAACATCCATTCTTCGTTACTCAACATTATCAGCAACATTTCCATAGTCAAAATCATGTCTCATTCCTGAAAATGAGATCACAATTTCTGGACACTTCCAGGAATTGTGAACGCTTAAATCCATATGCAGTGCCTTCATGGCAACATTGTTTTCATGAAACTTGGACACAGAAAAAATTACATAGGTAACAGAAAAAGAGAACAGTAATGAAAAAACCTTGATTAATTAAAACATGAACTGGAGAAAGTATAGAGAGCAGAATCATTGAGACTGGCTGTTAGCTTTCCCTTAGCCAACTAACACCCTCTAATTTGTTTCGTTTCTCACACTACACAATACAGGTGGCGTTCATGTTGGACTTCAAGTTTAAATGTTAGTAGTGTGTTCAATCAGAACAACAATCCCGTGCAGCTGCTTTTTTATATTTCACTTTTCCCAAGGTCCGCTATTTAATCAAATACTTTTTGGATCTTCCAAAACTGAAAATGTAATCAAAACATCTAAAATCATTTATTTGTATTTGGAAATTTATGCAAAAATTAAAATTCTGATGAAAATGACCGATCCATTTCAAGTCATCGAATGACATAACCCTAACTCCAGCAAGTTTCTTTCATGAAAAGACCAAAGAATATTTGAATTGAACAAGAAAGAAAATGGCTATTGTGGATAACGGACAACACTGAATGCGACATACCATGAAAATAATCCAAAATTTATAAACAATCAGGCATTCAAATGAAAACAACCATTTACGTGTTTGGTGAAAACATTTCTACCATAACAAATGCATATTATTCGTAGTTTCAAATTGTCGTTAAACAATATTTTCAACTTCATTATTAAAGCGTGAAGAAGGAAAACTAAGAAATTAATTTAGCTTTCTTGACTAACACCTCGTTGTCTGCTGCCAGCTCTTGGCAAGCAAGCTCCATTTTGTAATTTTTGGTGACCATTTTCACCCAGTTTTGTTCCAAATCTTTTAGTTTTAGACCTGTTTCCATCTGACTTTTCCGCCGTCTCGAATGAATTTCCATTACTTCTTCCCGGAGCTGAAACTCTCCACGACTTTAGAATTACAAAAACAATACACAAACAACCTGGAGAAAAGTTGTTACTAAAACACTAAAAACAAATAAATTGATTAGCAAAATTACTGATGTAGAAAATGAATACATAAACATATTCAAAGGCTAATTTCTGCACGATCCATAGGAAAATTTAAATAAAGCAGTAAAAAACAAATGAGACTTATGAGAAAAAAACATAGAAGAGGTTCTGGAATGACTCCACAAGCTACCTTCCGTAGTTCTTTCTCTTCACAGTGCAGCATAGTTTCCAGTTCCTTGTTGTATCGAAGGTAGACAGGTGGTGCATGCTCATCCATAAGTTCCAAGTTTATATTACGAAGCAACAAATGTTCATTTTGAGCAGCTGCATTACGAATGGCCTGAACAAATAACTATCACTGCATTATTATGATTGCTTACATTATAAACTTATTGGTTAGTAATAAAAATTGGAACAAAACTAGAAGTGGGCTAAAAATTAGAAAAGTTTGCTTGGAAACGTGCTTTTCTCCATGATGTTTTATCACCCTGTCGTCCTGTTGTCGATGGACAGGATAATTCATACCGTGACATATCCAATTTTGACATTTCCTAAAAAAAAGATCGGAATTACCAAAAAATGTGAACAGAAAGATTACTTCGAAAAACCAGAAAATTATATGGAGACATAGAATGAAGGAATATCATTTTTTTTTTCAAATCTGGAATTAACAACTAGAAACATTACTGTGATTTCGAATTTCGTTGTCATTGCTTTATTATTTGTACAAAATAAAACAGTCTACAGTTTTATAAACCTCAGCGCAGTAAAATGAGGTAGAACTCGTCGTTATGAAAATAAAATGAATTCGTCGAGAGAGATGAAAGATAAAATTTACTTGTTTTTTCGACATTCTAACATGTTCTTTAATCAAACAAGGCGTTAGAAACACGTCAAAATCAGGAGGTGGCATGTTCTGCAAATAATTTTTAACTGGACGAAAAATTCGGCATTCGTCTTCGACCAACTGCATTGCCATCTGTCGGTCGGACTCTGTATAATCCGAATCAAGATAAGGTAAAGCATCCACCAAAACCTCGGCATCTTCTGACTTGCTCAATGCTATTGCAGTGTGTGGTACTACAGCCATAGACGTATTCACCATTTCTGTAAATGGACATAAAAAAAAACTTGCTAGCAGCATCATTCCTAACAAGTGGATAATTTCTGTCGAATAATTTTTCCAAATCAAAATTCAGCTATTTCATTCGAAATTTTGGCGCAAACACCACTTTTGTGGAAAACCTTTTAATAAACGATCCTCATGTGTCCAGTACAATTTATTGCACTTTTTTGTGCATTTCGAGACTTTTCCATGGGTTTAGAATTCTACATCATTATCAGCAACATATCAATCACATGTAAATATCGTCGATATATGCACTAAAAATTACCCCAAAAATGTATGGAAAAAGAAGAGATTAACCTTCTCGAGAAAATTGACAACAGCAATACTGTATGACTAAAGCTTCTCTTATTTCTTTACCAATATATATATATATATTTTTTTTTAATCAATAATAAAAACGATAAAATATATAAAAGATAAAGATATCAGAGCTTCATGACAAAAGCAGTTTTCGACAAATAGACCATATAACAACATTCACAAGAACGGAAGAAATATCAAGCATAACTCTGGAAAAATTTTTAAAACATCACTTCGTTCACATTACCACGTCATCAAACTACGTTTGGAAAACAATAAGAAATATGCTAGATATGAGCAAATGGAGGAATTTATGGAAAAAAAATGTGTAAACGATGTGGTTATAATAAGATCAAAACAAATGCACAACAATTCTGTAATAAAGAAAATAGAAAATGGAACAAAGCATTTTTAGCTATCCTTAAGAGGCTAATTAATTATCCTGACTCCTTTCAAACTTCTATTGCTAAAAGTATGGATTAAGAAAAGTTGCTAAAAGAAATACATTGCTTATACTCCGTCTCCACATTCACAGGGATGTGACTGTAGAGTATGCCACCCGTACTGCAAGAACTGAAAGCAATTGAACAACCAAATATCGCAAAGGATTGACACCCTTTTTCGCATTCGAAAAAGGTAAAAACTAAAATCGTTCAAATAAAAAATCGTGGAATTCAAAAATGAAACAATGCAGATGCTGCAGATAAAACGGTGCTGAACAAAATGGCATCACCATGACATGGCTGCAAGGAATAGCTATTGCTGATATATAACTGAGAGTCCTACAATTGCTTCAAAAAACGTATTTCCAAATTCAAAATCAATTACGAAATTTGAGTTCACAAATACGAATGGACAGCTGACTCAAATGAAAGTAAAAAAATGGACTTTGATATAACAAATTTCTTTAGCACAAAATTATTTGAAAATATGCTAAGAATTTTTGAACGTCATGGCTCGAAAATAAAGACCTACTGCTCCGTGAGAGCTCGATTAAAAAACTGTAGGTAAGCCAGAGCATGCTTACCTGACAAATATATCAATAGTACATCGAAAATCACAAAACAGAATCAAACTTAAACAATACAACTACTACCATAAGCATATAGATTAAAAAGACCCAAAATCACCGGTTATTCCGTGCTTGAAACTAATGCTGATCAGTTTCGGAGAGAAGACATATCAAAAAAAAAATTGTGCAATATAGTGCACACCAGAAAGAGATGCAAAGGCAAAAAAGAGTGAAAGACCATTCCGCTCAGTTTGATAACAGCATAATGTAAAAATGGAAGGAAACCGTGAAGGCTTCAGTAATAATGACGCCATATTTTTCAGAGTCCATAGAAATCATAGCAAATCAACTTGCATCTATCCAAAAACTATGCCCTCGACTGGATTATCTGCAAATTTAGTACAATATTATTTAGTGAACAGCGTTATAAGGCATTGGACGAGACCAGCCTATAAAAAAATATAAATTTAGGTGGCCGACAAGATCTGAACAGTACGCGAAAACGAGAAGTGACAAGAATCCAAAAAAAAAAAACTCTACACTTATTGCTTCCTACATGCGGTTATTCATTCTGTCCTGCTTGAAGCTACTACACATCTCAGTAGTACATTAAGTCACAATATAATGGTACCAACATAACTTTCCAGTGAAACCTTACGAAGTTTTCTTACTGAATTCAGCACGTGCAATAATGAAATGATTTTCTAGCTGTGGATTTCATAGCAAAAAGCAAGAATATTTTTCTCCATCCACCTACAAAAGCTTCCTTAGCGAACTTTTCCCATAATATTTCTAATAAGACGTTCATTATTGAACACAAAGAAGCAAGATAAGGAGCTCTGATGACTTCAACTAATCGCTAAAAAAAACCGTATAAAAAATCCTTAAACAGAAAGGAAAAGGTAAGGATGGGTGCATACTACAAGAAATTGAATTCAATCACTGAAAAGATCAGAAGAGATAATGCTAAAGATTTTATTTTAAAAACGAGGCAATTATACTTGAAAACCTGCATGCACTGATGTGACCGACATCTTCGATGACGGGAAGCTCAGTGGTAGCTGAATTTTGTTCCTTAATGAAGATCGACTCATTCTGTCCCGATGCCGGTAGTACCTGTACCTGATTTATATTAGAAGCATTCACTTTTGTAACAAAACCATCCTTTCGAGGAATTTTGCCGGGTGGCGATTGTTGTACACCAGTCGTTTCATGATTTCCCTTTCTCCGTCCACTTCGTTGAACTGCATCTTGCTGTGATGAGACAATTACACCGCTACTTTCACCATTCATTTGACTGATGTCATCCGAAGTGGATGGTACTGAGATCACTTCTATCACCTGCAAAATTAAATTATATATTTATCACTCCGAATAGATTAGAAGGTTAGGAAAATGCAACTTTTTGCCTCTGTTTCCATGTAATAAAGTGGGCGTCTAAGTAATATAAACACCAAAGTATTGAAAGAAAAAGAAATTTTATCGGAAATAAAAAGAAGCAGCTGTCTTATTGTAACGAAATTTAACTAAAGTCGTATAAAGACAGGAGAACAGTAACGGAAAGAAAATTTATAATACCAGTGCTTTAACGATCTTAACTTTAATTTTCTTGTTCTTTTATTACTGTTGTTACTTTTTTATTACTCTAACTTAATCTCATACACGTTGGGTGACTTTGTCACTTATTCCAGAAAAATAAAACTACCGCTTACAGAACTTTCTACTCATGAAATTACGAGGAAATCGATGGCTTGTAAAAGAATTTACAATTTAATTTAATGCTTAGGTTTTATTTCCTATGACGAAATTTAAAAAACTTACAGGACTGTGTTTGTAAAGCAAAGCATTTAGACGCAAACGTTCCATAGCAACTTGTTCACGTTTTGAACATGCAGTGCGCCTTCCACTGGTTAACAATCCGCAATTCTAAATAACTGATGAGGTTTATGAAAAACAAAGAGCCGATAACTACCTCGCATAATGAATGGATGAATTAGAAATGATTTTGCCAAAGGACCTTAAACTACCCAATCGTTTTAATCCACCAGTTGAACAAAAAATTGGAAGAAATTTACCTCAACTCTCTCTGCATCTTGTTGTGGCTTCTCAGCACAGACACCATTGAGTTTCCAGTTACATTCACGCATCAATATTTCCTACAAATCAGGAATTAAAGGTATTCAGTGTATTATGCTTAAGTGTGACAGAATGGCAAGCTGAACTGGTTATTGTAACAAAAGTTAGTGTAAAGTCCTTTCAAAGAGTAAGAATAGAGCTACAATCACACAACCATCTCAAGAAACAATGCATAAAATGAATGATCTAGTGGGCAAAAAGACAGATGGGAACTTCATGTCTTACAATCTGAAATAACGAGAACTTCAAGAACATACTTCAGTTCTTTGTATATTAGGTGGCAATTTCTTTGGAAGCTGTGTACGAGAATACTCAATAACAACCGGCATCATATAAATGTTGATCGCATTAGACATAGCATCTGAGTTTGGATTGAAATTTCGCAAATCTATAGAATTTCTATTAACGCTAAGTCGCAATTTCCGTTTAACATTGCTATCATATTCGCGCACTGGAAGCATTTCTGTTGTATAGGATCTGTAACTGTTACAATTTCAGAACAAACTGGGAAGTACTACTACTGTCGTGTACATGCATTGTTATATACAAACATGAAAAAAACCAATACAAGAAAATGTTTAAAATGAATACAAACACCAATCAGAAAAAAGAGCGGGTATGCAAAACTTACTTAAACCTATCCAAAATGACTTGAGGATGATCGTGCTTCATGAGATAAAATTCGGAAACAATTTCTAACGCCGTAACGAAACCAACACCAGGAATCCCCTTTTGAGCGTAATCACAGCCGATCATGATCGTCATTGCAATAAGGCAAGACCTAAAACTTTTTTACTTACTTTAATTGTTTTGCAAACCGTTAACCAAAATAGCCAAACTTGCAATGATCTGCACTACTTCAAATCGTGCGTTTTTCTGAAAAAATTAATGTACTAGTTGCTGTTTTGATGCTGTTTGCTGTTTTGTAAATTTTTGACAAAGTTTCCACTGCTTTCTTGCTGTCACTTTCGAAGAACTCCCAAAATAATGTTACCTGCTCAAACACAAAGTTTCATCCAGGTAGTCCATTGAAAGATGAAGGATGCTGTTTTGTACTTTGCCACCGAAACCAAACTCCACCTTAAACTGAGGTACAATTTTAAAAAGTAATAAGAAATCAGAGATGGTTTCTCCAATTTAACAAAGAAGATAATTTTTCTTTCACAGATAAACACAATAACATTAAATTCTTCGTACAATAGAGATACAATTGCAGTTCAGTGCACAGTAAATGAACGAACTTAAATCTTAATTTGTAACTCAACAACCATAAAAAATTAAGGTAAGGAAACCTTATGAAAGATAATAACTGCTCGAAACTGAAAGTTACGAAAAGTCATCCTTGCCTGATAAAGATTGTTCCCTCCAAAGAGAATATAATCGAAATCTCGCGTAATGCACCCATGTACCAAGCCTCGTTGTTCAAGCTGTGCGCACTGTGCCTCACCTTCCAACTTACTTTCCATCCAACGAACTCCCATCGAATTTAACAACATCTTCAAATAATCTTTACTTTATGTGTCTTGTTTTCTGGTATTTCGTATCACTATCAGTAAGCAAACCAAACCAGCTAAACAAACTAAAATACACGTATTTCTGCAATCAAAAACCTTCAGGCAGATTAATACGAGCCTTTTCAAATTTCTGATGAGAAAACAAATAGAATCGATCTAAGTTGCCTTAACGTACAAATTTACGACAGAAAAAGTAACTACACTGCTCGCTACACTTGCTACAGAGCCTACCAATTATTTCAACAGTCAGTCAACGGACCCTGGATTTTCAGTTAGTGACATGCAAAATCATTGTCCGCTCAGGACCTGCATGTTTAAGTCAGCATTTTAGAATAACGAACATATTTCGTAAACTGCACAAAAATTTCGAATTTTCCACCTTGATTTCTTCAACTTTTGGTATCATTTCTTGTTTTAGTTCGGAAGTCCAGTACTTGCTTCCACGCTTCCTAATTTTCCTCATCAAAGAAACTCCATAATCAACCTAAATTTGGAAATAATTTGAAAAAGCACAAATGTCTTGGAGACTCAATGTACAAAATGTAACTTTAATCTTCTATGATAGCAACAAGGAACAAACATTTGCTCGCTCTCCCCCATCAATTCCATCGAAAACAACAATAGGTTCAACACCCTCTTCCAACAAACTTCGACATCGTGTGTAAAAGGTACTTAAGTATGGTTTCCGAGTTGTTGAGCAGTGTGCAACCGAGCCACGCAGTACCTCATACAGCCAAGTGTGACCATCTAAAGTGAAGAATGAAGGATTTTCATAGATCAAATTTTTTTTTCCTACAGTTAATGAAATCCTTCCTTAATTTTCGATATCTGGCCTCCGAATTTCTCATTTCTATAATTAAATAATTGTTTATATCTAACATAAACGGAAATGAAGACGTCTTCATTTCATACATCATGGTAACAGTCAAATGCACTCGCACGATAAAACTGTCATTGCAGTTACATTCCGACTTCAATTTCCTAATATTTGTAATTAACCTATAGCAATGCGTTTGTTCCGCAGGACAGATACGTTCACAGGTTGTACAAACTTTTGAACATATTCCCACATGTTCGTGACGCCCATTGCATCGACTTTTTTTTTCGATTACAATTGAAATCCTAAAATGACTCTTCAAACCAAATTTTACAAAAAAACCATAAAACCTTCAACTCGTGCATAACAGCGAAGGGAAGTGCTAAAGCATTTCAAAAATGATGAATAGTAATACGCTGATGAAAAAACTCTTTGTATTTCATGCGTTTACAAATGTTCTACTGTTCTATTTTGTCATCTTTCTTTGATTAAATATGCCAGCTTTAGACAGAGCTACGAGACGTTGAATGCGTTCCAAGCATAAGAATGCAGGAATGAGCTATAAAATTCACAGTTTTCACTGAAAAAAAAGAAAAAAAAATTTCGCTTTTCTGATTACATTCTTCATCAGAGGTTAATAGCGTTACAAGGCTTATTAGAATGTGAGACTCTAAAACTGAATATAATGAGCTAGACGTGTACCTTGCAGACGTAGATGAGCGCAAAAATGAAAGCATGAAGGATTTAGCGCGATTCCTGCATCGTAAATGACCGCATAAGAATTAAATAAATCCAAAAGCAACAGCCACTGATGGCCATTTACGAACTGCATTAAAATGTAAGAAAACATGCCAACTTTCAAAAGAACGTTCAACAGACGACAGTAGTCTCAAATGATGAAACTTGAATGTTGCTGAACAGTGAACTAAAAAGCCGAAATCTATCTAAACCATCCAGAAGTAGTACTGACAAACTCAGCTGTCAGATTAACATCTCATCGTTTCAGATACCACATGTGCATAGCCATTACCGTCTCAGGAGTTGGACCTCAGATAAACCACGAGATAACAACATTTACACGTACTTATACGCCAAGTTGAGCATGTCTTTTGACCTATCTGCTGCCCATCCAGCACCTGATTGTTAAGGTCTTCAGCGGATCAGTCCGTGTGGCAGGAATTCTGCTCTTCATACAATAGTAAGGTGTCTCTTCAGAACTTCGAATTTTACAGAGATTATTTGGATGACCGCCGAATATCCATTGTTTTACAACACGCTAAAGACTGTTGTGATTCGAAAAGTATTTTTCAAGGCCACAAGTTTAAAAATTTTTTTAGTCACACAAAAATTATCATGACAGATCAACTACGGAGTAATACGACTACTGCAGACGGGGATTTCGGCTCGATATGACATGTCAGCTCAGATGTTATATTAACGAACTAGTAAATATGGAGTTGGATTATGCAGTTACTTTTGCATGGAAATTCTCTAGTCAACATGAAAAGTTTAGCTGATGATTGTCTTGCACAGCTTCATCTAAAAAGTCGAACTCAACATTTCCTTCGTTAAGCAAAAATGAAATTTTAGGTGAAATCACCTTGCAGTCAATCATGCACTGGAGCTGAACCTACTGAAAGATTTCTGAATTGGATTGAAACTTTACAAAATCTGCAACTCTTATTCCATGTCCACATTCTTTCTAAAAGAGAAAATCGATGACTCAAAAGTTTTCGAACTTCGAACAACCCAAACAACGCGAGACCATTGAATGCTAGAACGGTAAGTGCCTGATGGTGGAAAAGGCCACATCCACTAAATCGTCTGAACGGGAAAAGTGAGCGAAGGTATGCTTCCTTAATTCTCATACAGTGATGTAACTAGCAATCGAGTTAAGCTATTTTCATCCTAGCAGGTATATGTCAAAAGCCAAACATCCTCTTTTTTCAAGAACTACAACCACCAGGTATTAAAGAACGTCTAGTATTAATAAAGCTAACCTAGTGACACTCATTTCAAAAGCTACTCACCTGACTATTACCCTTCCAGGTATACTACTAGTCATTGGCAATCACCACAACTTGCAACTACTGTTATAAATAAACACCGAGTAACGGAGTAGCTGGATGGTTGACTTGGGAAAGAAAGTTGGACCGATCTGGATAGGCGTAACGATATCGTTAGGTAGGCGTGTGTCGCTGTGAGGTACTGGGTGGTGAAATTGTGACTCGTGAATAGCATTGGATTGGATGATTCAGAAAGAGGCGAACTAGATAAATTGAACTAAGGTTGGTCGAACTGAATTCAGTTAGATTGAAATAAGTTCAATGAAAATGTATCCAACTGAATTCAAAAGAATGCAGGAGTGAGCAAAAAGTAATTGCCACTTGATTAGTTAACTCTTTAACTTCCATTAGAGCTCAGTTTAACTAATCAGTTTTACTTTCCTTCCAATTACTTCAATTCTGATATAAGGAGACGTTTACATCTCCACTAAGCTAAGTTCTAGTTCAAGCAGCCATAATATAACGTTCAAGTGGCACCAATTTGATCATATACTCCTAGCCTGCTTTGCCAATCAATGCAATAGAAAACAAAGTGGCAAGTCCATAAGGTTTGTTTTCGTCCTTCACATAAAGCTAACAGTGAAAATGAAGGGTATAAATAAAAAATAAAAATAAAGAGGTGAAAGGTCATCGGTATGTTTCCGTCATCCATGAATCTCTGTGCTTGAGTTGGTTAAGAAAATTTTCTAATCTGAAATTCAGTATGATTCTTCAGCTGGATCTTTTTGTAGGAGGATTTTTGATCGATGAGCTGTCTTTCAAGAGTCAATCCCAGTAGACATTTCTCCTATTTTCATTTCTTCATATTAGATATTTTCAGTCGTGATTTTCGGCGTTGTAAATCACTGAGAGTCAAGAAATCGACGAAGAAGTGTAACCGTGGCATAATATTAAACGATCTTACTATTTGCTACTATTTTAGAACCGACCTAAATTGCATTATAACCTTTCTGGACCGCTGAAAAATGAGCCATCGTCCGAGGAGTTGAGTGAATGCAGCGAGGATTCACTAACTCATGGAAGGGAAAGAAATAAAGTGCGATCATTGAAACGAAATTTGTTATGAATTAGCTCATTTTTAGGCGAAGGCAATATTGTGTTCTGTCCACAGATCGATAGCAACACAAGTGGAAAACACGCGAACAGCTGCATTTTTTTTCTCATTTCCGAATATTTAAATGAAAGATTATTTGAATAACAGGATGGTATAGAGATCTAATCTTTATCACTTCCCATCATTCTAAACTATCCATTATATGTTGGGGTGAATGGGAATTGTTATCAGTTTTCCTGACTCAATCAAAAATGAGGCAGATGGAACCAGAACGGAACCTTCAACAAGCCAGTAGTTGGAAATTAAATCATATTTTTCCTTTTTCTCAACTATTTCAGTTTTCGATTTCATGAAAAAGTTTTGAACCTGTTCTGTTCATCATATTCTTCTGCTGACATATGAAAATTCTAATAGTGGATGTACAACAGCTTGAAATACTTAAATAGGAATCGATGGATATTTGTTAGCAATACTTGAGTGGTATTAAGCGGTATTTGGATTTCGGTATTGACTTTGGTTTACTGAAATGTTTATCTTTGCTCACATTTGGATTCACAGACGAAACCAGGAAGAATTGTAAAGTTCTTGACATCAGAGATTTTTCATTCCATTTCTTTCATTCCCGTATCCTTATTTTTCATTTCATTCGGACAGCTTACCCACAAGCTTTATAAATTTGTAACACAAAATGTTCCAGAAAATCGGACATAATTAAAAACTTGTAGTATGGCTAATCATGCGCATTATTTTTGTTAAAATATCGCACAAATAATTCTTATTAATAATGGAAGCGTTCTTTGAGATGTTTAAATTATGAATGAGTTAATAAAAATTGTTTTACTTCTGATCTGTCTGTTTCAACTTGAACAGAAAGTGATGCAGATAATTCACTTATTTCTACTTTCCAAAACGTTTCAATAGGCTTGAATAGCAAGTATGGAAAAGTTTTGTAGAAATGCTCGATACAATGATCCGTACGTGTTCTGATGGAGGAAGCATCAACAAAGGAAAGAATTTTAATCAGAAAGAAAAATAACTTTTTTGGATTTATAAGAGAGAGTTTGGACTAGCTAGAAATATACCTCCGAAATGTGCTGCTCAAAAGAGAAATCCATGGTACCGTTGATTTTAACAACACACTCAAGTGACTAAATGAATGCCGTGAACGACTGAAACTCTGCTAAAATGAAGGAAATTCGTTGATTTTCACATTAGCATTGGACGATAAGCTCACTTGTGCTTACCACAATTACTACACTGTGGTGGTTTCGTTCCTGCAGTTATGAAATGAACATGTGAATTAATCAGATCTTCCGGTTTCTCATCCGCGCACTCCGTGTGAGTTCTGAAATGACTGAGTGGGTGCTATCAAATGAGAAAAGTTTGGGCATTGATTTGCTTGAATCTGGCCTAATCCTTATCATTTATAAAATTCACAACGTTACAGTACAAACAAAATTCCAGTCTTTAAAAGTAACTTTGGTTTATCATAGTTGAATATGTGGATATAGAAGCTACAGGTCACTTTTCAGAACCAAAGATTGGTACCATTTCCACATGCCTACCTGAGATGTGATCGAATGCCTCGTTGAGAATAACCTTTGTAACCACAAATCTGACAGATATAAGCCTGAACCGTAGCATGGTTTACCCGAACATGTTGAGCTAATTGACTAGCGCTCACTGGCAGGAAGTCACACTGTGGACAGGGATATGCCATCTGAAACGAGAAATGTCATCAGTGCTTGTCATCCTGTTCTTTTACTGATTGATACCTTAATAAAGAATGTAGAAGAATTGGATACTTTTCTTTGTGGTTCTCGAAATGGGGCTGCTTGATTGGCATTATTATGACAGTAATACTTCTTATGTCCATTCAAGGTCACTTCACTACTGAATGAAACACCACAGTCACAGCGATATTTCTTATCCGATTCAGAAGGTACCATTTTGCCCTGCAAGGTTCCCACAATAACTTCTGACTTCCATCGTAAATAGCAGGGAAGTAAGTGAAATGCAACGAACACTTGTAGAATTATCCTCCTCGGTGCTATCACAATTACTGCTACTGCTTTGACCATTTTGCTGGAATTGCTTTATGCGCACTGTCAGATCCAACGGTTTCAATTCACCAGATGACTTCCGCCTCTTCTTCATACCATTGAACATTCCATTCCTTAATTGTGTTCCAATTACCCTACCCTTCATTAATTAATCAAATAAGGACCGATGTGAGAAGCATTTCAAGTATAACAACCTTACCATTGCTATGATAGAATGACATATTCAGCATGCTATTCCATTACTACTGTATTTACTGATACTACTGCAAAGTTTATGCAACTGATCAGTGCGTTAAGTTCTTTACCGAACTAAACATACCTTCTGTTACACCTGATATCACAGATGAGCTAACCATCACGAGTGTTGCAAGTGACCTTTAGGAGGTCATGATGGTCAGTTATGCTTTTAAGAGAAACAACGGAGGGTATTGGTCTATATTTAGAAATAATTAATAACGGATCTAGGTATCACAGTATACCTTTTATTGTGATTCTTGTGAGAAACAGTGATGGATGTTGATGGAAAATGACAAGCATTCTGCGAGCAGGGCTGTTGAGTAGCAATAACATGCAGAAGACATTGCGTCTCCCCGAAGCAGACCTGATTCGGTACCGCGATATCGCGAGCCATAAATTCGTCAATCAGTAGACATGGTTTAAGGATATTTTGAGCTCGAGGATGGATGGCTACCGGAATTATAACCTGTGGATAACCCAATACCTGCAATATTTACAAGTGGTAATTAAATTAAATGAAATCCTTCATTACTTGTTCATTACTTGTATATGCCACTTCCACATGAATCATTTATCCAAAAAGTCACGAACATACTGAAAGCTTTCTTTCTGATAAGAAACCTAAGTTTCACCGATTTTCCTTGATATTATGAATTTTGCACAAGAATACATCAAATAATCCTTCATTCTTCAGTGAACTAATTACTTTCTTTCTATTTCCAATTAATTTTTTATAATTAATTATTTTTTTTTGATTATTATTGCAATTAACTTAGTAAATTCCTATAACTTTTTTTGTTTAAATTATTTGCAGTTATATTAAAGCCAGACTAGCAATGTACTCTATCAATGAAAATTAAACTTTTCTTTCTTTCTCCTTACCGGATGCTACTTCATACATCAATCCCAACTTCAAGCTACATGTCTTACTTCTGCAAAGGATATGAATGATCTCTATTTCTCTCTCTCTCTTTCTGCTTTTGATCGTTAATTATATTAAAGCATTACCTGGACATTGCTGACGGAATGACGGTGAAAAGCAACGGGAAGATATAATGCATGCATTGGACTGATACAGTGGTCCGCAGACATTTCTTTACGGTACGCATCAATCGGTGGACTGTTGCTGTGAGCGGAAGTTGTTACGGATGATGCAGAAGACGCTAAAAATTGATGAGAATTTCTCAATCTGAGCAGTGCAGAGCTTTTTTTTTATAAAAAGCTCAAAATGTAAACATCGAGATTTCAAAATACTTTCAACATGTCGATGAGACAGGATACCTGTAGAAGGTGACAATCGTTGGATTGGATCCGCACCTTGTCCTTGGAAGTATTTCTCGCATTCAGGGAAACCTGTGCTATTAGTCTCTTCCTGGCCACAATGACGATCCTTAAAAGCAGTGAGACTTTAAAACAGCCAAAACCTTGCATTACACTCTGATTTGTGAACACTTTGCACACCTAAAAACGGCAGTGCTAAGAAGATACCGTAGTTTTACTGCATCCTTCTTAAACCATTGTTTGCGACTGATTCATACGGTCATTTTCCGTTAAAGTGACCAGTAGAAGCCTCAGTCACTCTCCCTAACTAGGCGATCATTCTGCTTCGTAGAGCACAATTGAAAATAAGAAAATCTCATGACTGTGAGAGTATTCATTACCCAACCAGAACGACCTTCAAGATCTGTCCGAGTATCGTGAGATTGCGGGTTGTCGCATGTCATTCGTTTTTATTTTGGTGTAATTTAGCTATCGTAAATTGGTTCGCAAGAATTGGTTGGGAAATAGATGAAGACAAGAGTGGAACTATTTTGCCGAACGGTAGTTAGGAACAAGGAATCAAAAGGGTGAAAATGGATGATGCAGACCTGAAGGAATTATCACACCAACATTTCCGGTTTTCAGTTCATTCTTCAGGAAATTGTCTGAGTCTGTCGCTTACTTGTTTCAGTCCAGCTTCTCCACTACTGATGCTTCCACCTTCTATCATCGTATTATTTTCATGATCCGGAAGAGGAACTGTCATCGTTTTACTAGCAGTATCAGAATGACGAGATGGAGTGCATTGTTTCCGTCGGGATCTCCTCGTATCACTCATGTCACACATTTGCTGGCAAGCAATTTGATGATGACCTGCGGCTCAAAAGAGTTTCAAACTTTTCCTGTCACCTGAACGGTCCAAAACAATTTAACAGCTTTATTAACACATATTTATTGGATAGCTACGAAATACAGAATATGACTTGTTTTGCTTCAACAATACTCTAACTGAAGATGACGAGCATTATGGAAATATTAAGGGTGTTCTCATCGGACCGCTATGAAGTAAAGGAAGAAGAGCAGTAGAAACTGAAATTATGCTTTGAATGAAGTCACTGGTGGAGGAGAAAAACTAAGTAATCATAGATATGATCAAGGGTAGGAGCCAGGCGTGAGAGTTACACTGAACATGGAAGAATGAAAGCTTCTTTGATTGATTCCATAGGCATAGAAATGAAAAGTTAAATGCAAGGATAGAGAAATAGAAAATGATTGAAAGGAAGCGATAAGCAAAGGCATCTCCTCTCATTTGGGGCCTATGGAAATGAAGGGTTAAGAGTGGATCAGGAGAAACAGAACTCATCTATCTAGACAAGCAAATCAAGAAAGCCGAGCCAGTCTCTTATCTGATCGAAAATCACCTATAAGCACATCCGTTATTCCTTATCTCCACCAAGCTATCATATCAATTCCACCTCTCACGCCATACTCATCATTCTCCACATTCCATCCCTCAACATCAATTCAAATTCCAATTCAGTGTTCGTATTCTTAAATTATTAAGATGTCTTACTAAGATGAAGTGAAATAATTTCACAGATAGCGGAACGCTATTATCTTTAGCGTATTGGAAATACCAGGACGGATACTTAATACCATCGAGAGAAATACCAGATGTTGCAGTGGAGGATGAGAATAGTCTTTGTGATAAATCTTAGCTCAGCCAAAGAGTTTATTTCTCGCACACCTAACAGGTGCTCCAACACTTCCTGCTTCATCAGATGTAAGAAGTGAACAAAAAGTGACGCTGAAATGACGCTCGGAAATTTTGCCATTTTCTCTCACCTCAGATATCATCATGTCATTGTGATCATTTCTGTGACACTGATGTAAGGTCAAGAGGTTGAATAATTCATAGCCATCTCACAATGGCTCTGTATACCATCTGTAAGATAGACGACAATCGACCCGTTCATTGCTTTCTGGGAGGAAATTCACCAAACCAATTTCAAACGGATGTAGTTTTAATTCATTCAATAACCACTGAAGCGGCGGCTTAGTAAAGAAGAAGAAGAAGAAAGGAATGGACAGGTGGAACGTAGCAGTGGTAGTGATGGAAGTGTGGGTGCTACGAAGGTGGAAGGAATGCTGTAAATGGCAAGGAAGGCACATGGCGATACATCGAAATTTATTGACAATATGCATTTGTAGTGGTTGATGTGATGACGGTTGTTCAGTTGATTGTTCGGTGCCTTATCGACAAACCACATCTCCAACAGATATCGATCTCTCCGATCCATGAGAGACACTATTTGGCAGGAACAGATGCCGCGGTACTCATTTTCACACTTGCCAAGCCTGTTAATAATGGTACCTTTATCAGTAGAATGTGTATGGTTCAAGCTAACATTTTGCGATCACTGAAATGGGGTGGCAAGACTTTCCAGCATTCCGGTGATACATGTAACTCTTGCGGTTTCCCACCAATCTTTATTTCTTTTCCGATTCATCAGATCGTCACTGCTGTTCATTCCTTCCAACTACCTGCCATGCGTCGTCCTTGACTTTAAAACGCCAAATAAAGAATGAAATTTTATGAAGGAAATTTACACTTGATTCAGAATTGATCATTTCGTTCGATCTTTGCAAGTACTGAATATCGGAAAGTCTGAAAATGAGTGGCACATACGGTGGAATTTAATTTCCTTTCATACTCAATTAAAATTTCCTAATCATCGATTACTCGCCAAACAGATAATCGAAAATCAATTTCATCACAGATTTGTTGACTTTTGGCACGTACAATCTGAAGTACCATTTTTTTCCTTATGATTATTTTTTGAATCCAGGCGTTTTTAAAGAAGCTCATAACTTTATAGGAACATCCACAAAGGTCATACTTGCTGAATACCACCGCAACATGGCCGATGAATTAATTTAATAGCAATGTTATAGAAAAAAATGCATTTCCTTTTTTATGAATAATTGCCAAAGCAATGATATATCACTGCAACACACAGATACACACATAGATGCACATACACACACGTGCACGAATACGCACATGCATACGTGTAATGCATGCAAAGATACTGCTCCGTATTATGCTGAGTAATTCAGTTTCTTTCAGTCTCCTGGACAGGTAACCTAGGTGACAAGGACACATACGGACACACATTCTATATCAAATGGATTTAAGGAACACAGCAGTGGAAACTGCTTCGTAAGAAGTGTTAAATGATTTCAATAAATCGTGCTTCTAATTTAAGTATACTGAACTATTCTGGATGTTAATTCTGGATTGCATCTTGGATTTCACGAAAGGAAGGACGATTTGGGGCGGGTGGACATGCAGGATCTCTAAGGACCGAGAACTGGAGGACATGGGATCTGTTCGTTTTCACACGCTGTATTCGAGTAATGGAAGAAACATATCCTTAAACTCTATTCTCATTTTCACACGCTGTATTCGAGAATTCCCTGTCTCTCTCAATCACTACGGCCTATTTCATTTCATTTCACCTCCATCGGAAAGTGAAGCTTTCATACAAAGTCCTCAACAAAATACTCAAAGTTTTCTCGAGTAATTTTTTCAATAGTATGCTAACCTGAGCGATCACCCAATATTCCTCATTATCTTGCCATAGGGATTCTTCAATTGAATTTTCCTTCTGCTACTTTTTCTCTTCGCCAATAATATTATCACAACTCTTTTTATCTATTTTTCTTCCGTTTTCTTTCCCTAATATATCCATTAATTAATCAGACAGTCTTGTTTTAAGGTCAAATCCCCTCCCTTCTTGACCTTTTCCTCTACTAGTGACTGTCACAATTCCATTTGGTAAATGTATTAGACAGACCACATTTCAAACTACCGCATTTGCATAGTAAGACTGTTTTTGGGCTGCGTAATGTTCCATAAAGGAGGTTAGTATTGTCACCGTTGCTAATTTTGTTTTGTCTCTTGATAGGTATGAAGTTTGAAGTGTTACTATCCAAGTAAGGCTTTTGAGTGATGCTGAAAGAAAAGATTTGCCGCTTAAAGTTAAGTTTACGTGCTTCCTGAGTAAAGTTCTTACACAACGGATGAGGTTGGTGGTGGAACACTCGGTATGAAGTCATTCAAGCATCTTTCACGAATATGGTTATAGCTGTTTCTCTGACTACACGATTAGTTGGCCGATTTAGACTATTCCGAGATGAACAAATAGATCATTTAGAACAGTGCCAAAAGAAAAAAATTTTACCAGTTGACATCAGTGACCCTATGCGCATTTGCTATTTTAACAAAGTTTTAGAAACCCGATGCAGATCATCAGCTTATTCTGTTTGTTCCTGAAATTAGATCTAGAAAGCGTCCGAATTCAGTGTATTTTCTGTTTTTGAGCGTGATGTTTTCGAGTGGTTATTGCTTTCAGGTTGTAAGGGATCTTTCCGATGTCCCATTTGTTGCCATTGTCATCAAGTTCAACCCCTGGTTGGAACGATCCGCCGGCAGTGCTTAACCCTTCGAGGTTGTCATCACCGGATACCGGTGGATTGGCTAGTAGACATCGGCGTCCTGTACATCCTTCCATTCAAGTATTACTTTCGATTTCTTCAAATTTTGGATGCGAATTATTGTTCAGAAACACAGTAGTCCACCTTTTTTGGTTATTTCTTACTCATCTTTGCATTATCTTCCGCTTAAAGTCTCAGTCTAAAATTTCTCTAAGGAAACTTTCGATCAGTATTCGTTTTTATACTATTCGCCTTGAAAAAGTTGCTGGTGCAACGTTCATATTGGAGAAAAGGTTGTTATCAATACTTGTCATATTGATTCCAATTTTTAACTGATGTCGACAATTTTGGCTGGACGTTTTCATCGTTAGATGAAATAGTACGATATGCGATATTACTATATCCTTACAATTCTTCTGATTCCCGTGGTTCCCGTATTTCTAGCTAAAAGTTTCGAAAGCCGTGTTGCTTTATTTTGCAAATCGTTTTTCTCTTTAAGAAAACTGTTATACTTTATGTTTTCAGGCTTCGAATATTTCACCGAGATACACAAGTCCAGTGCAACCAGTTTTCTCTCCTCAACCTACAAATTCAGCTCTAGTTCCATCTCAGATCCCTTTTGCAACTTCAGGTCAAGGGACCCCACTTTGTGGAGCTCCTACGCAATCATACTTACCAACACCAGTGCCAAATTATGTTACAATGGATTCATTTGTCTCGTGCTCTGATTCCTCATCCACTGACAGAACGACGGGTCAGTCAGTAGAGAAATCTCCATTCCAGCAGCATCGTTCTATTTTTGATGCTTTCACTGTTCCAGGTGACAAACTTGCTTGAGATGTTTTGCTCTGGTTTTTTGAGTATATACCTGTTCAATTGGTTAGTTCAAAATGGCCTAATAATAATGCGATAACACCAGTAATCTGGAATTACATCACTGCCGTTTTTCTTCAGCGTGTTTTATGGCTGATACATTAATAGCCAACAAGTTTCCAATAATTTACTTTTACTTTTCCGTTCTCTTTACGAGTAAGGTTCACGATGGGGTAGTAACCTATTGTAGGCATTTTACAATTTCTGTACTTTTTATACTGTGGCGATAATTTATGGCAGTTTGACTATGCTGTAGATCAGCTCGGTTATCACTGTTTTCTCATTTTTCATTTTTTTAAATGTGAAAAGTAGCCGTGAAGGTAAAGCACAAAAATTTTAATGCATTACAGATCCGCAACATATGGCATTGCAGGAGTCAACTAATCCAGCAAATGACACATTTAGAGAAAAAGTTGCTGAAAGTGGTTTTCAGGTATCCATCATTACGATAGCAATTAATAAATGTATATATATATACTCTTATAGATTCCTTAACAGTACTTGAAAAGGTTAAAATTCCGTCTTTTTAAATGAGCGACTCTTTTTTTTATAAGTGTTTTGCAGTTTGCAGTTTGAATTCTCATCTATTATTCATCTTTTCAGAAATCCTTTGACCCGAACTTATCTACCTCAGCAGGTGCCCAAGTTACACCTTCAATTGAAAGAAATCCGAATGCTTTGATTTATATACCACCGAATGTAGGTTATATTTCATATTCCGTTATTTGCTAATAAAAGCCAGCAAAGGTCTAATTGTTCTATTATGAATTCAAAGCGTCGTTGGAGGTAGAACTTTATCATGGCGAAAGTTAACTAGCTTTCGGAGAATATTATAATATATGCATTTGTATAAGCATCTTTCTAAGAGATTTTCTATTATATTTTCAGGTAATAAGTGAAATTAATAGAAGACCTGCTTCATCGCCATATCCGACTGATTATGTAGCACCCGTAAAAGCTGCTGGTGATGTCTCTTTGAGTGGAGTTCAGCTTATTCAGTTTTTGATCAAAGCCACATATAGACTCCCAGCTGTAACTTATTTTGTTTATTTGTTTAGTATTTATAATTTCTTCGATTCCTTTTCATTTTTCTGTACGTTTGTAACTTTTCGTTTGTTTTGCAATATACCTTATTTGATTACTTTTACTTTGCTAAAGCTTTTGATGAGCATCCAGGGTAAATCTTTTTCAGGGAGTAACAAGAGATGGAATTCAACTGCGTATAAATCAGCTAGGTGAATCAATGAATGTGGGGCAAGTAACAGAAAGCTGCATCAAGAAATTGAATTTTGTTGTTGATGGTAAAACAATTTTACGTGATGCTTAAACATCTTAATTCCTTTTGCCATAATTCCTTTCCAGCGAATGTTTTCTTCAATTCAGAAATCTGTGTATATTTTATGGCATCAAAAAAAAAAGAAAAAACTGTTTAGATTTCACTGTTTCTATAAGTTACATATGAACAGATCACGAATGGAGTGGTAAATTAATAGAGCACAAATAAGATAAGGTCCATGCAGTTAATTTCAATTTATATTTTGTAAGACTTTTTAATCTCTACGCATCGCTTTTAATTACATTTAATAAGATTTCTGAAAAATTGTATTTACAGCGCTGGATCGTGGCTTATTTGATGAAGCACATCAATTCTTTGAACAGTTACAAATAGCATTTCCAACAGAAGCCCGAAATAGTTGGGCTCAAGGCATTCGATTATTGCTAAACGAATTAAAGCGTCCGGCTCGGATCTGTAGTGCTGGTCCAGCTTACATTGGTGGTGCTGGTCCAACTCATTATCTTTAATCAGTGAAACTGAATATCGAATTAATTTCACTTCGATTTTATAATTTTTGGAATCTCGGTTAGGTTGTGGATGTTTATCTTTGCCATTTTGTTAAGCTCCTATTGCACATTTTTACTCGAAATTGGTATGTTGCAAGAAGTTGGAGCAATCGCTTATCCTGGTACTGTGTGTTTTTACGAGAATAGATGAATGAAATAATGTCAATTTTTTGAAGCTCTGAATGTTGGTAATAATTTAGACTTTGCTAGTTTTCTAAAGCTCTTTGTAGAACCGTTATTTGTTTAGCACTTTATGTATGTAAAAGTGATTTTTGTTTTAGAACTATTTCCTAATGTTTAAATAACTATATTATAAATAACTCTAGGAATTGAGGGTTCAGACTTTGCTTATGTGGATTTTAATGTTGTAAAGTATTAATGGTATAAATGTGGGACATCAGTGTTCTTTGTGCATGGATTCATTGCATATTTTATGTACAGAATTATATTTGTTTCGAAGTTTATGTCGAGAAATTGAAATCGGTACGAAATTCGGCTGTAACTAGTGAAAAGATTGGTCAAGAAGTTTGAAATTTGCTCTTTACGGAATCTGTAACAACTTTTTTAACTTGTTGACACTAATTGTTCCGGCTGTTTCATGTAAAAAAAGGGAGGTTAAGGTTGTTGCGTTCGTTTAGTTGTCCGTGACTGGTTTAATAAGCTAATATTCGTTATTAAGACTTTAGTATGGAAGGTGTGAAGGATGTGTAACAATTTGTTTTTCAAGTATGCAAAATATAGGTTCTCGTACTCGTAAAGCTAACACATTACGGAACAAAGCTGAAGAATGGCACAATAGAGCAGCCACGTTAACATGCGCGTGACAGTTTGGTTGTGGAGAAATTTAAATATTCCGGAATGGAATCGTCGTGTTTGGGAAATCGGATATCGCGGACCTCCTCTTCCAAAGTTGAAAATGTAGGTGTTTCTCGAAAATTGTGCAGTAAAATATAAGGTTTAGCGAAGTAACGTAGTGGAAGGTAGGAAAGAGCAACAGAGAGTAAATGCTAAACTGTGGCAATATGGTCTGTGTAAAAGATCTCCTAAATGTTTCGTTTTTGTGACATTTCTGCAATTATCTATTGCTTTTAGAAAAGGGAGACCAGATTATCCGATCAGTAACAATGCCATAAGACAATTGCAGGATAAGCTAGAACGGGAATATGAAGTAATGAAGTGCCTTGCAACACCATACTTAAACAAGGTTTGCAATTAAAAATACCATTTTTTGACTTGAGAAATACTTTGAATTTGATATCGAGTTTGAAAATGGCAGTAAATCGGTTTTATTATATGCTATGGTGTTGGATCCTAATGACTGAGGAATTTTATGCCTGAGGATGAATTTGGTTTTCAGCAATGAACCGCCATTGCAGAGGGTGTGGTTTTATTGTATATCATACAATTTTTTAGGAAATGGAACAGGAATATATTAAAAAATATGGCACTTCTGCAGAACAACGAGAGAAAGAACTTTTAGAAATGGAGCAACGTCGTATGCCAGGACAACCTAAAAAGAAGATTGTTGGAAGTGATAAAGTGTTGAAAGCAAGAGCGAATGTTGGTAATCTGTTGCATGAACATCGTACTGTCGAAAGTAGTTTGAAAGAACTTATTCTTAGGCAACGTTTGGATTGAGCTTTTGCATCAGTTCTTCTGTGTTACTGGGAACTAAGTCGTGAAAGTCCGATATCCTTCGTCGCAGAACTTCAGGGGTTGTAATTTTGTTGTGGAACTAGTGACAGCTGAATATTCGTATTATGAACTGTTAAAAATAGTTTGGAGAAATTAGACAGCGGTGGTCTGAGAAGTTACTAGAATATATCCGACAAAGTAGCTTCAAACAATGGCGAAGGAGATAAAGATGAAAAAATATCGGTTTTATAACCACCGCAGTAACCATATACTGTCGTAAGGACTAAAGATGATTTTTTCAAGATGGATTTATTGGTTTTTCTTATGTGGTAATGAAAGCATATAATATGTAAGGAAGTTGTAAATTTCAAAAGGTATTGTACTTCTGTGAACCGGTGATAACAGAGGTCACTTTTTGATAATGTTTATTGCAAGTTTTTTCAAACCATTTCAAATGGTTTGCATGGCATGATTGCAAAGGTTAAACAGCGAATTGTCTTTTACAAAAATGATGTTTATCGGCAAACAATCAAACTATTAATCATCTAACACTATCAATCCAACTTCAAGCTGATATCAAGATCAAATTTTACATTCAGAGTTTTCAGAAATATTTTGTTAAAAGGGATGTTGAAATTCATCTTCGCTTTAAAAATTTATGAAATTGCGAATTAATTCAATATTTCACAAAAATAAATTTTATAAGTTGCAGTTGAAATTTGGTTGGGACAATAATTTTGATATGAAGCAGAAAATCTATTCATTAATTAGTGACAGCTATCATTAATTTTGATATGAAGAAGTTTATGTTTTGTTAGAATTTAGCTCTCTACTGCTATGTCCCTTTCCATGGTTGGAGCCTTGAAATGGCGGAAAAGTTTGAGTGCTGTGACTAGACGGAGCTGCTCATCTCACGTTAGGACTAATATTCACCAAGGTGCTCTTCACGGGACCCCTTGGGCAAGGTGAAACGGAGAGACAAGGCGGGTCACGGTTCGCCCAACCGAGTGACTTAAATATACGGTTAAAAATCACAACGACAAAGGGCCTCAGTTCCCTACACTTCAGGAAGCCCATCCTACTGCGTTGGCTGGAAGGAAGCAGGATGACGAGAAGTGCTAAGAATCTCAGGTGCTACGGCCGGCGTTGGCCGAAAAATATACCTTTCGATATGCACTTACAAGCCCGCGGAGTATCGAGATATAATCAACTGCTCGTTCGAACAGAGGAAAGACAAAAAAATTATTTGCGACATTCCCGGAATATGTGAAACAAAACGACGAGAACTCCACGCAATTTGGAACGACGAGATAGAAATATTTCTCGAACGAGGATCAGGATAACAGAACTTGGGCAGAATCGGCTTTATTATTAGCCCGAATCCATCCCATAACATTATTTCATGCCATCTGAAATCAACAAGGATCGGAATTCTTTTCATTGAACTCCAGAAAAAGA